>JAZHEH010000490.1:0-236910 GCA_036589455.1 Ateles fusciceps | reverse complement strand
TATCGTTATGCTTAGTCGCTCTAGCACTCCCAGAAGTATTGAGTTCAGTTAGCTTGCAAGTTTGAACTGCAGGAGCCTTGTGTGGACACTTGTTGTGTATACTATATAGTAGGCAGCACACCTGGGAGAAGGGGTGTGTGCTGGGGCACCCCAGGAGGCCTGTGGAATCTTGTCTCCCTGTAGTCCTCTTCTCCTCTGACGGTTTAAGGAATACAGTCCAAAACTTGCAGATAATTGCTAATACAACGAGGGGAATCTAAGGCCCAGAAAGGAACATGTCCTGGGTCACAAAGCCAAACTCCGCGGACGCCCAGTTCCGAAGTATTTCTTTCCTCTACTGGGTTGTGAGCCTCGAGAAGTTAATGAGAGTAAAAAAGCTGTTGCCACAGTTAGTCGCTTTGCATGTGGATGTCTCCTAACTTCAAAAATGTGTTTAGGTTATATTACCTTTTTTTTTTTTTTTTTTTTTTTTTTTGAGTGGAGTCTCACTTTGTTACCAGGCTCTGTAGTGCAGTGGTGTAATCTCAGCTCACTGCCTACCTTGCCTCCCAGGTTCAAGTGATTCTCCTGCCTCAGCCTCCTTATCAGCCGATACTACAGGCGCATGCCATCACACCCACCCAACTTCTTGTATTTTCAGTAGAGACAGGGTTTCACCATGTCTTGCCAGGCTGGTTTCGAACTCCTAACCTCAGGCGATTCCTGCTCGTCTCAAGGCCTCCCCAAAGTGGTGGGATCATAGCTGATCAGCCACCATGCCAAACTTCATCTCTCCTCTTTTTTTTTTTTAAATTGTCATGGAATAGATTCTATCATTCCCTTCTCTAGCGCAGAGAAGAAATTAGGGTTAAAGTCACAAGAAGGCAAGGAAACTCTCTCAACCCATCTCCACATCACAATCTTCTATCAGCTTTTGGTGCTTGTAAGCTTCTGTTTTTCTGTCTTCCCTTTACACCCCTCCTACCGCTCGTTCTGTTTACTTGGGATTGTAGCTGGACGACAGTGTCTGAACCGAGCCCGACCACCTGCTACAGGACCACCTGCCCAGGTAAGGTCTGCCTCTTGCATTTACCAGTTCTTTCAGGGCCTTGGGCCCAGGCCGCTTTGTAAGAGGAGGGCTTTGCCACAGTCCTGGATATAGGGTGGAGTCTAGCTGGCTCTAGGGCAGAGGGACGGCACCTTGGGAGGCACTTGGAGAGTGTGCTCTTCCTCGCCATTACTTGGTGTTTTCTCATTAAGAATGGAGTGGGCGGCTTTCCTGGATCACCCCCCCCTACCATGTCTCTGCGCGGCTGGTGACAGGCAGAACAAGGCAGGCAGCAAGCACCAGCTTCTGGACACATCCTCAAAACCAGCACCAAACTGAGGGCAAGAGCAAGCACCCCAGTGACTTCCTCTGCTGTAATGGGGGCGTGTTCGCCCAAATTGGAGCTCATTTCCTTCTATGTGAAGGTAGGCATCATAGATGAGGTTGGTGAAGACGAGCAGGCAGTGCGGATGGAAGTACTCCTGAGCCTGTAAAATCCCAAATTAACATGAGGAATTATTGGGCGTCATTATGCATCACTCTTAGTCTGGCTTCCCACGTGCCCTCATGTCCCGACCCTAGGTGCCAGCTACTACACTGACCTGCAATGTATAAATTGCACTTGACCCAGCGTGTAGGTGTCGATAAGTTTGGCCTATTTGCTGCTCCCAGTTAGTAGCTTGTCCGAAAAGCAATGCCAGTAGTTAGACACAGGGAGGTAGCGATGTGTCCTTATTTGGGATTAGGTGATCCCTTCAGCATGTCCTCGGCCTCCAGTTCCAGCACATCATGGCCTCGAGGTATAGGAGGACTGTGAGAGTGGCTATCTCCTGCTAATTAGGGTTTGGAACTAGTAGCGAGATAGTTTCAGTTCCAGCTCTGCCTCATACCAACCGATCCTACCTGGCACGCCAGCTCCGTTGTTCATTGAAGTCTCCAGCTCTCCTCATCTGTCAAATGGTAATTTTACCGTTCTCTACCCATAAGGTCTAGGACACAATGAACGAGACCATGCATGCATCATGTTAGTGCAATGCTGTGGCACGCAGAAGGAAGATGCCGAGTCGAAAGCCACTGTTGCGAGGTCAGTGAGCCCCCAAGTGATTCCCCGACGGTGCAGCTCCGGCCACGTAGCAGGCTCAGCAAGGTGCTGACTTGCACCTGACCTCTTGCCTTTGAGCTTGGGACTTTAATTACAATGAATGTGGCTAGATCAAGTAACAGATCAATATTTTTGCAAAAGCAAACAGGACAAGACAGTGCCCTGAGTTTAATTGTTTACCATTAGTGGGTGGGCTAGACCCAGCTTATGGAACACACTTACACATGCCTAAGCGGTGCCCCTGTTACTGGACGTGAGACCCAGGTTCAGCTACATTTCGTATATACTTGATAAGGAACGCAATGAGTACTGGTGAGGCAGGGACCACAGGGACGAAATTAAGCACTTCAGAAAATGGCTGCATTCTGACATATGTTATTTGATGTGTAACTTTTAGTTTCGGAGAGGCCTCCCAGCCCAAAGTCTCCTTGCACCACATCGAAGTCAATACTGTCATCTACCTGTTGGGAGAGTGTGTGTTTGTGCTGAGACTTTCTGCCTATTATTTAATCCTTTACATTCAACCCTATAAATGAGTTCAGTTCCTATTACTTCTTTGAGGCGCAGGATAATTAAGCCTTTAGAGGTTAATTACGGGGCCCGAGGACGTGGACGAGGCCACATGTTCAGAGCCTGCCGAGCAGCCCGGCTGCAAGGATCGAAGGGGTCGTGTGCTTTGCTCTGCCGAGGTGCAAAGGCCATTAACAACAACCCCGCATACAACTATAAAGACATATCTTGGCCCGGCACTGCAAGCTTCCTAGAGTCTCGGACACACCCACACTTGATGCTACTGGCAGTTTTCTTGCCAAGCTCCACTGCATATAGTTCAAGAGAGTTATAGAGCCTTCTAGCTCGCTAGATAAACCCGGCCGTGACAGGAGCGCTCAGCCCCTTCTTTATGAAGTCGAATAGGGCCTTTCTTTCTCCTAGCCTGCAGAGGTCTCCTGTGGTGGACCCTGGGGATCGGGAAGGGCTGGCCCCCCGCTAGAGCAAGGAACAGGCCACCCACCCCCTCATCCTTTGGTGATCTTTTCTGCCCTCGTGGTGCTGCGGCGCTTAGTGGTTAATGGGGATCCCCTCCAATAGGCCTGTGCTGACTTTGCACGCCCTGCCAGAATGGTAGGCAACGGTGTGCTCCAGAGTGGTACGGGTCGGGTATCAGTGCCTCTGCCGCCCTGGTCCTTGGAGGGAGGTGAACTGGTGGGGATGTGTGCCCTGGCCCTGCAAGACTCTACCTGGTGGGTAGCAAGTCGCAGGACAGGTCCCTCCTCATCCCACCTCTCCCAGTGCCGGTGGTAGACAGGGCCCTCTCAGCTAGTGGCTTTCCCACGTAACCTCTGGCCTGCAGTTCTCATGGCACAGCTCCCCCAGTGTCCTCTGAGCAGAGAAATTCGGGGTGGCTGAGCCTCCTGGATGAGACAGTGGCTTCAGCTCATAGCTGCGACAGGCCATTGCTTGCAGTGTTGAGCACTGCCCAGCCCAGCTGAAGGCAGGAATTTGCCTTACTTTGGCTCCCAGTTCTGGGAGAATCTTCTTCTCTACCCTATGAAAAGCAAGAAGGAGCCCCACATTCCTTTTGATTCTCAGAGGGTTTGAAATGTAGAATTCTCCTACTATGGAATGTAGTTTACCTCTTTGGGTGGTTAAGTTTTCAAGTGGATTATGACAAAGTGCTTAGTAACTATCTTGCCGATATAAGGGCTTGCTGAATAAGAACTTTTAGAAACGTGAATATTGAGTTAGTTGAACATCTATATGAGAACCATTAATTTGTACCCTGTACCTCACAGCTCTACCAGAAGATTTGATTATAGCATGGCTCTAGACCTCCATGCGAGAAGGCAAAGCAGTGAAGCCTCTGGAGACAAACACAGGAGCATACTTCAGTGATCTTGAGGTTGACAAAGATTTCTCAGCACACACACAGGACTACCCGTAATTAAAAGAATAACATAAATGGCATTTTTCTTTTTAAAAAAGTGGTCAGATGAAAGTCTTAGTGAAGTGCCAGGAGGGGAGCGGGAGTGTCTGGCCTGGTCTCTACTCTACAATGAAGCCACTGGTCACTTAACCCGAGGTGTGCCACAAGTTTGCTCTGCCCCATCTCCTCCTTGGGAGAAATTTGCCTACTGCCATGTGGGCGCTTAGGCATCTCGGGTGGGACAGATCACGTGCTGCATGGCCACGGCTTGACAGTGGGTGTTGTCTGTGTGGATCTCCAGCCCCAAAGCTTGAGCCTGGAATGCAGGATCGACCTCCTCTTCCTGCTGGCACAGCTTTGGCAGGCGCCACTCTCTGCACGGTTTTCCCTGTCGGACCACAAAGCCTTCGTGAAGCAGTTTGTGCAGGCCATGCTGAGCGAAAGACTCTTGACCCCCAGTGGGGTTGGCCACGTACAGCAGGGAGCTGCTGGTGGTGGTGCCCGTGGAGAGAACCCAGGATGTGCCTGCTACCTGGTCAGGAGCCTTGATGGACCTCCCCTTTTATTGTGGCCCGGCCCTAACGGGAACAGTGCCTTGCGGCAGGCGGCAGAGCGCGCTTCGGGAAGTGTCACCAGGAAGCCAGGACCGGCCACGCAGAGTGGTGGGGGTTCTGCTCACTGAAGTTAGATGCTGAAGGATGTGGAGGTGGCTGGCCCAGCTGATCACATAAGACCGGAGGGGCTGCTCCTGCTGGGCGTGGGCAGTGAGGCCGTGCGGGCAGAGCCTGCGGGAGACCCTCACGGCCACTCCGAAGCACGTGATGGTCTACTCAAGACCCTCGATCTTGCTCAACCAAATCCCTGAGCTGCAGGGGAAGCCTGCCATCCAGCCGCAGCCAGGTAAGGTCCTAGCTGGTCAGTGGCAGGTCCTTCCTCCTCTTGGCCACCACCTGACCATCATTCTCTGCCAAGCACCTGTGCTAGGGGCTGAGACCACAGCCCGACTCTCAGTACCCATGTCACGATTAACAATTATCTAGTTTACTTGTTCAATGAAATGGAACTAATAAAGTAGTACCTCCTGAGAGGTCTTAGTGAGAATTAAATAAGATCACAAGATGTACATGCTTGGTACAGAGCAAGCACTCAGCAAACCCTAGATGTTGCTGTTATCATTATTTAAATCACGATTTTATTTGTTACCACAAAGAAACTCCTGGAATCTACTAAGCAGGCTCCACACAGCTAGCATTTTCTTGGCTCCTTGGACATTGGGAACTGGCACAGAAGGAAGTGCATTCCTGGTGCACACATGCACATGTATGTGTGTGCACACACACACACATGCACGCACATGCACACGCGCTGCTGCAGCCATAGACAACTGGAACAAACGCTTCCCTGAGAGGAATATTATTTCCTGTCTACCTGGGATACATTTTTGATGTTTTTCTCTTCTATTCTGCTTTTGCAAGCCATGAAGTTGATTTTTTTATCACCCCTATTGGAAGGCACTCTAAAGAACACTGTGCCCAGCAGTGGAGCCTGGCCCACGGACAGAGATTATCGTAATAGCCGAGAGCATATCCTTTTTTCTTTTGAGGCAGGGTCTCGCCTACTGTTACCCAGGCTGGAATGCAGCGGGACCGAATCACAGTAGCTCACTGCAGCCTCCAGTCCTTGGGCTCATGTGATCCTTCCACCTCAGCCTCCTAATAGCAGGACTACAGGTGCACACCACCATGTGCCCAGCTAATTGTTTTGTTCTCTTTTTATAGAGATGTGGTCTTGCTATGTTTCCCAACTCATGAACCCCTGGGCTCAAGCAGAGTATTTTGCACTTCAGCCTCCCCAAAGTGCAGGGATACAGGCATAGTGAAATGCATCCCTTATGGGCTCCTGGAGTTCTCCGCTTTTTGCTGGTGGGGCAGTGGGAGCTACAGGACTGCCATTCTGCTGCAGCCCTGATGCTACCCCTGTACCCATAAAGCATTAGACAAATACTAAACATCCTTACTTGATAAATTGTTCTAAACAGTTGCATATGGAGAAACTTATAAAGCCTGATAAAAACCATCTTAAAAACCTACAGCTAATATAATCAACGGGCAGAAACAAAAAGCTTTTCCTCTAAGATCTGATATAGGGCAAGATACCTCTTTCACCACATTTTATTCAACATAACATTAAAAGTACCATCAGAGAGCAAATAGACAAAGAAATGAAGGGTACTAAGAAATAGAAGAGAGAAAATTATATTCTATTGCAAGCGACATGATCTTATATGTCAAATTAGCCAAAGATTGTGCCAAATAGTTACATCTAATAATTAAATAAATTGAGAAGTTCCAGGTATAAAATCAACATACAAACATCTATGGCATTTCTATATACACACACACACACAAAAAGACCTAGCCAGAAAAAGATATAAGAAAATAATATTGATTTTTGATAGGATCAAAAAAACAAAATAAAATACTTAAGATAAACTTAACCAAGGCAATAAAATATATTTTATATACTAAAAACTATAAACATTGATGAATGAAATTAATAATTAAATACAGGAAGAGGTTGTAAGAATGTGAAAAGTAAGTTTGTTAAATTGTCGTACTACCTAAAGCAATAGATTAATTCATTTTCATATCAAAATTGCAATGTCATTCTTCACAGAAAAACAATTTGACAAATTTGTCAAAAACCACAAAGACTGCAATGAGCAAAGCAATTCTGAGAAAAAGAAAAACGAAGGCATCACACTTTTAACATAAACTATACTATAAAGCAATAAACAAAACAATATGGTATGAACATAAAAAACAGACACATGAACCAATAGAAAAGACGAGACCCAGAAATAAACACGGACATATACATAACTGCTTTTGGCAGAGGGCATCAAAAAAACAGAATGGTGAACATATAATCTCTTGAATAAATGGTATAAAAACTAGATTTCCACATACAAAACCGTGAAATTGGACACTAAACATATATACACAAAAATGAACTTCAAAATCCATAAAAGACCTAAATGTAAACCTTGAAATGTCATGCCCCTAGAAGTAAACATGAGGAAAAGCACCTGACATTCACTTGGCCCTGGCAATGAACTTGCTTGGATATCACACCAAAAGCTAGGGCTACAAGAGCAAAGACCAATGACAAGGACTACACCAACTGAAAAGCTACTCACAGCAAATGATCATAGCAAGATAATGATGGCAGCGGGTACATGAAAAGGCGATTTACAGCTGTGAAAAAAAAAAGTATTTACACACTATATATAGGTAAGGGGTTGGAGCACAGTTCTAAAGAATTCATATACCTCATGGCAAGAAAAACATACAATCCAATTAAAGACAAGCAAACAGCTTTCCAATAAATGCTTTACCAAAGATGACGTAAAAAATGACCAATAGGTACATGGAAAGGTGCCCTATCAAATAACTTAATTACTTAAACCCAAATCAAAACCACTATGGTTTTGTCACCAACTCTTTGCATAGCTATCATCAAAATGACAAAGATAGCAAGTGCTAAGCAACGGTGCAAGGAGAACCGGACGACTGCCTGTCACTACTCGATGGGAATGTGATTGATGCAGCCATTGTGGAGACTGCGGCATAGGAGTTTCCTAAAGAAATAAAATCGTTCCATATATAATCCCACAATTCCTCTTGCTGGGTGTGTGTCCAAATGAAATGAAATCACCACCTCTCATAAAGATATACTCCATGTTAGTAAAACATATTCACAGTAGCTAAGATATGGGAACAACCTGGTGTCCACCAATGAATAAATGGATAAGAACTGTGGTGTACATTAAATATATTAGGCCTTTTATAAAGGGAATATACCACTTGCCATGACATAGACAGACCTGGAGGACATAGTGCTAAGTGAAATGAGCAACACAAAGGGAAGCATTGCCTGATCTCACTATGTGCATTTCTTGACACAATTCTTTACAAGCAATGATGATGAGCAAAGAAAAAGAAAATCAAACAAGGCAAAGTATTTATTTAGAAGTCATTTCAGAGAGTCATTTTGACCTGCTTTTCCTTAGATAACACCACACGATAGTCTTCCAAAAAAAAAGATTTAGAAAATATTGAAATCTGGAAGAAGAAATGGTGATTACATTATATTCTTAGTTCTCACTAAGTTACAGGATAGAAAAGAAGACCGCATTCAAATAGAATGAGATGAACTTCTCTCACAACTATACAAATATATAGATTAATGAAAAAAAATAAAGTTCTAGGGCAATATAAAATTTATTTACTGCTCTAATTTTATTATTCAGCATACTTTGTTATTATTCAGCATATTAACAGCATACTATTCACATTAATATGTGATAACAGACATTGTTATGTTTTGGCATTTACCCTTTACATGAGTTGTAGTTAGGAATGCAAAGACATGGCTGGTTGCCAGGTGGCTTGTATTATTCCTCTGTAAACATTTTTTATGCCAGTTTTGTTACCTCAGCCTTCAAGGGGCATGAGGAAGCTATATTATAAACAGTGCCAAAAATTCCAGAAAATATATCTCTATATACGAATACTACTATTAATAGACAGAGATGAAGGGTAAACCTTATCATATTAGTCTAGTTAGCTGGCACCCAGTAGATATTTCATAATGTTTGTTTAATAAATTACATTCAAATAATTTCATAAAGAAGGAGATATTTCTTTCCCCATGTTATTTCTTAAATCTTTGCATCTTCTGGGGTTAGAATGAGAAAACTGAGCTGGATATTCTTGCAGAACACTGAAGTGTGTAAGTCTGTTCTCACATTGTTATATATAAAAAAAAACAAGACTGGGTAATTTATAAAGAAAGAGGGGTTATGGGCTTATGGTTATATAGGCTGTACAGAAAGCATGGCTGGGGAGGCATCAGGAAACTTATAATCATGAGCAGAAGGGGAAGCAAGCACATTTTCACATGAAAAACAGCAGAGAGAGAGAGAGAGAGGGAGAAGTGCTACACATTTTTAAAAAACCAGATCTTGTGAGAACTTACTTTGTCATGAAAACGGCAAGGGGGGAGTCTGTCCCCATGATCCAATCATCTCCCACCAGGCCACTTCTCAATATTATGGATTACAATTTGACATGAGATTTGGGCAGGGACACAAATCCAATCCATATTAGACTCATATATTAAAGATGATTAGTTTTTTAAACTAAATTTTGATTTTTGTGTCCTGCAACTTTAGTGAATTAGTTTATCAATTATAACCATCTTGGGAGATCTTTATTGTTTTCTCTGTATAAGATGTTATCAGCAATCAGAGACAACTTCACTTCTTCCTTTCCCTATTAGAATGCATTTATTTTCTTCTCTTGTCTAATTGCCTAGGACATCCAGTACTACATTAAAAAGAATTGGTGAGCATTAGTATCAACATACAAAAATCAACAAAGTTTCTATCCATTAACCACAAATTATCTTAAAAAGAAATTAAGAAAAAAGTCTCATTTATAATAGCATACAATAAAATAAGATACTTAGAGTGAAAGTAACCAAAGAAGTGAAAGGTCTATACACTGAAAACCATAAAACATTAATTAAAGAAATTGAAGATGACATATAGAAATAAAAAGCTATTCCATCTGGTCATGGACTGGAAGAATTTATATTGTTAAATGGATCATAATAACTAAATCTATAGATTCAATGTAATCCCTATCAAAATTTGATGTCATTCTTCATAGAAATATAAAAAAACTATATTAAATTTTTTACAAAGTATAAAAGATCCCAACTATCCAAAGCAATTCTCACCAAAAAGATAAAGCTAGAGGCATCACACTACTGGATTTCAAAATTTATTGCAAAGCTGCAGTAATTAAAACAGCATGGTACTGGCATAAAAGCCGACACATTAACTGATGAAATTAGGATAGAGACCTCAGAAATAAATCCCCACATCTACAGTCAGTTTATTTGCAACAAAGTTACCAAGAACACCCAATAAGGAAAGGACAATCTCTTCAATAAATGGTGTTAAGACAACTGGATATCCACATGCAGAAAAATGAAAATGGATGTTTATCTCACTCCTTATAAAATAATCAACTCAAAATGGTTAAGTCAACCATTTCAGGTCTTAAACATAAGATCTGAATATCTAAAACTACTAGGATAAAAATGGGGAAAAAATCTCCATGACATTGATCTGGGCAGTGACATCTGGGTATGACCCCTCAAGCACAGGAAACAAAAGCAAAATCGACAAATGGAATTGCATCCAACTAAAGAGCTTCTCACAGCAAAGGGAAACAATGGGTTGAGGAGGCAACCCACAGGATTTGGAGAAAATATTTGTAAATTGTACATTGTATGAGAAGCTAATATATAAAATATACAAATAAACTACTCAAAAACAAACAAAAAACAACAACAAAAAAAGACAAGAATGAACATTTCTCAAAAGAAGATATACAAATGGCCAACAGGTATTTGAAAAACGCTGAACATATCTTATCAGAGAAATGCAAATTATAACGACCTGATAATATCACCTCACAGCTGTAAGATGGGCTATTATCAAAAAGACTAAAAATAACAAATGTTGGAGAGGACATGCAGAAAATGAAACTCTTGTACACTGTTGTTACTGTAAATTAGTACAGCCATTTGGGAAAAGATTGTGAACTTTTCTTGAAAAACTGAACGTTTAATTAGCATATGATCCAGAAATTATACTTCTGTGTATTTATTTTATGTATTTATTTATTATACTTTAAGTTCTGGAGTACTTGTGCAGTCTTGCCGGAATGTTGCATTTATTTTTTGAGATGGAGTCTCATTCTCTCACCCAGGCTGCAGTGCAGTGGCGTGATCATGGCTCACTGAAACCTCTGCCTCTTGGGTTCAAGCAATTTTTCTGCCTCAGCCTCCCAAGTAGCTGGGATTACAGGTACATGCCACCATGCCTGATTAATTGTATTTTTAGTAGAGACAGGGTTTTGCCATGTTAGCCAGGCTGATCTTGAACTCCTGACCTCAGATGATCTGCCTGCCTTGGCCTCCCAAAGTGCTGGGATTACAGAGGTGAGCCACTGAAGCTGGCACAGTGTATATATTTAAAGGAATTTATATTAGTATATCAAAGAGATGTCTGTACTCCCAAGTTGATTGTGTCATTATTCACAATAACTAAGATATGAAAATAACCAAAGTGCCCATGAGTGAATGAATGGATTTTTAAAATGTAGTATATGTACACAATAGGATACTTTACAGCCATTTAGAAAACAGAAAATTCTGCCATTGTGACAACACAGAGGAACCTGGAGGACATTATGCTAAATGAAATAAGCCAGACACTGGGAGACAAGTACTATATAGTCTCACTTATATGGGGAATCTGAAAAAAAGTCAAACCCATAGAAACTAAAAAAAAAAAAACCTAGACAGTAAAATAGTGATTACCAGAGGCTGGTCATTAAAGGTGGGTTGTGGATGGGGAAAGGGGAGCTATTGGTCATTGGGTAGAAAGGTACAGTTAGAAAGGGGGAATACGACTTTGATGTTCTATTGCACAGCATGGTGACTATAATTAACAAAAATATAGCACAAAGAAATGATACATATTTTATGTGATGGATATGCTAATTATCCCATGTAATCATTCTACAATCTATACATGTATCACAATACCACCTTGTACATCAGAGATATATACTATCATTATTTGTAGTCTCAGCCCTACTGATTCTGATGAATTAGGTCTAGGATGAGGTCTAGAAATTTTTAAGCTTATTAATTATTTTATCATATTTTCCTATTTGTCTTATTTATTAAGTTTGGAAACAACCGGTAACATTTTAATGCTAAAAGAAGATAATTTGGCAGAAAACTTTTGTGGCCTTGAGTTGAAAAGGGGTGCATAATGAGACTCATAAAGCAAAAATAGCAAGACACAAAAATTGATAGATTCATTTACACAATCCTTAAGAATCTTTACTCAAAAGTAAATATAAGGAGTCAGATAGGAAAATGTGTTCAACATCTAGAATTGGCAAGTAATTAATACCTAGAATATACAAGACATTTTTATCTTTTAACAAAAAAGAGAAAATACAATAGCAAAATGAACAAAGAATAGTTATAATTGATGGAAGGAGAAGCTTGATTGATTGTAAGTATATACTGAGATGTTTTCACTTATTGTTAATCAGAGAAACGTGAGTTAAAGTAATTAATTTATGCCAATTTATGATCAACAAAATGTATCACTTTGATATAACAAGTACTGGAAAAGATACAAGAAACTGGTACCCCTAATGCACAGCTGGTAGAAGTGAAAATAAGACAGCCATTCTTGAGAACAATTGGATAAGACTTCGTGAAACTAGGAACATGTACCATACGGTCCACTTTTTAGTATGGACCCTAGAGAAAGCTCAAATAATTCCATAAGAATACATGTGACTGGGTGCGGTGGCTCACGCCTGTAATCCCAACACTTTGGTAGGCCGAGGAGGGTGGATCATGAGGTCAAGAGATCGAGACCCTCCTGGCCAACATGGTAAAATCTCGTCTCTACTAAAAATACAAAAATTAGCTGGGTGTGGTGGTGTGCACCTGTAGTCCCAGTTACTCAGGAGGCAGAGGCAAGAGAATTGCTTGAACCCGGGAGGCAGAAGTTGCAGTGAGCCGAGGTCAAGCCACTGTACTTCAGCCTGGCGACAGAGCGAGACTCCGTCTCAAAAAAAAAAAAAAAAAAAAAGAATACATGTATAAGGACATACATTATGATATGTTTATAGCATTATTCATGTTTTAGGGTGGCTTTACAGGCAGCACTGGAATAATCACAAGAGAAATAGAGATAAATAGGTTAAATACATACTTGGTCTACTAAGTAGTAGTTATAGCAATAAACCAGATACAGGTTAATAAATAAACTTAGATCTCAAAAAGCATGTTAGATTTTCACTTGTGGTATAATCAAATTATTATTTTCTTCCTGGAACCTACCCTTCCATAAATAACAATTACCAGTTATGAGCAAAATATTTTTAAAAACACACACACACAAAATGGCACAAGAATAAAAACAACATAGCATCAAGAAAGCTAACAAAACATGTGTATAGAAAGTACTAAAAACAGCCAGATTCTGAAGTTTGAAGGTGGATTGACATTTGGAAAAAGGGTCATAAGCATGAGTATCTTATTTTTATGGATTGTATCCTTAGGATAATTTATTGTATAACAGAGATATCACCCTGTGAGGTGTTTACAATTACTTACTGGAGCCAACTCACATTTGCTCAGGAGAGCTGTTTGTGGGTGTCACTTGTCAATTCAATTTTTAATGACACATGCAGCTTAAAGTTGGCTAGAGTGGGGGTATTGACATCACGGTAATCAAAAATGCTAATATTTCTGTTTTATTTTTATTTTTTCAAATATCCAAGTATTAAATATTTATCATTACATCATTAGTGGTTAAAACTGGGCTAAGAAGCCTACTGTTTTCTTTGCCTGATGACCCAGAGGACAGAGCTTGGGGTAACCACAACCACTAGAAAGTAATGGGGAGAATCTATAAAATAAATAAACATAGAAAGGGAGCTCCCCTATTCTATATATAAATTGTGCCAAATCTCTGGTTGGTACCAGAATTATGCATGTACAGAGAAGACTACGAATAGCCCAGATAAATATTAAAGAATTAACTGGGATTTGAGCTCACAACCAAGAGACAAAAGTTTGCTACTTGAGTTCAACTAAGTTAATTGTTTGATAAGACATCAATTCCTCAGAGTTATAAAACAGGATCCAGAGCCTCTTCAGTATAACCTTTGCAATGTTGAGAATACAAGCCAAAATGACTCGATCAAACTTCAAGAAAAAAAGACAGTCATTGGAGACCAATCCTAAGACAACCCAGATGTTTGAATTAGCAAACAAGAACTTAAAGAAGCCATTTTAGCTATTCTTATTGAGTAATTGGAAAATATAAGTATTGCAAATTAAAAGATAGAAAATTTGAAAAAAATATAACCAAATAGAAATTCTACAACTGAAAATTACAATATCAGAAGTTACTTTAAAGAATGGGCTTAAAAGAATGGTCACGACTAAGGAAAAAGCAGATAACTTGAAGGTATATCAATAGAAGTTATTTTCCATAATGGATAAAAAGAAAAGAAAGTGAAAAATGCAAATTAAAATACTACAGGGATTTGTAGATCCGTACTATACACGTGTGTAATTAGAGTCCTGAAAGGAGAGACAGATTGTGAAAAAGAGATTGAAAATATAATGGCTTAAAATTTTACAGATTTTGCAAAAGACATACATTTAGTAATTCAAGAAGCTATATGAGCCCAAAGCAGAATAATTCTTAAAAACAGGACCACCAAATTCAGCAATCCCAAGAATGATTTATATGAAGAAACCTAGCATAACCAAGCTGCTTAAAATGAAAGATGAAGTAGTAAAAGTAGCTGGAAAAAATTACTTATTAATTTCAACTGAACAACAATTTGAATGACTTCTAGAAACTATGGAAAACAGAATAAAGTAGATCAACATCTTTAAAACATGGAAAAAAATAAATACAGTTAATCCAGAATTCTATATTGAAGGATTATATTCTTCAAGAATATAAATTAAATAAAAATGTTCAGATAGAAAACCAAGATAGTTTTCCACAAACAGACCTGTACTATACAAACGTTAAATAAATTTTTTTAGACAGAAGGGAATGATAACAGATGGAAACTCACAAATTCAGAAGAACATCAGATATGAGAAAGAGCTCAGTAAATATAAAGGACTTTTTTTTCTTAAAAAAAGGCATAAAATTATTTGGTGCAAACATTAATTATAATATATTATAGAGGTTTATATATTTTCAAGAAATATCACATTAAATCACAAAGAATAAAAGAGTGTATATGGGCCCTTGGTTTGCCATGCTTTTTATTTTTTGTGAAGTAATATGATACTGATTTTAAGAGACCAAAAAATTTAGGATGTGTATTGTAAACCACAGAAATATCACACACATACAAAAAATTGGTAGTCTACCTAAAAGCCAAGGTATAAATTAAAATAGATTAGAACAAAACAAATACAGGTAATTCAACCAAAATCTGGTAATGAGGACCCAAGAAACAAACAAAAAAACGGGTAACACAAAACCAATGAAAATGTCAATAATTATATTAAATTTAAATGAAATAATCCAACTAAAAGAGATTTTCAAATGGAATAAAATAACACCAAACTATATGTCATCTATAAGAAACACATTTTACATATAAAAACATAAATAAATAGATGGAAAAGATATATCTTACAAACTATAGACATCAGAAGGCTGAACTGTTTAGAATAAAATCAGACAAAATATCTTCCAGTAAAATAATCACTACCAGAGATAATAAAGATCAGTTCATCAGAAAGGCATAATAGTTATAATAATGCATGTACTTAATAACAAATCTGCAAAACACATAAGGCAGAAATTGACAAAATTGATGAGAATAGTTGAAAACTTAAATACTATTCTTAGCAACCTATAGAATAATTAGACAAAAATATAGATCATCTTAACAATACTACCAATCATCTTATCCTAGTTGATATTAATAGAGAATTACTCCACAACTACTGATCATGTATTGTTTTAAAGAAACAGATCCTGCTGGCCAAGATATAACCTACATGGGTACATTAAAAAATTTCTCAATGAATTTAAAATGAGTGAAATTATACAGAGCATCACATATGATGCAAAAAATAAATGGAATTAAATTGGAAATAAAATTAACATATCTAGGAAACCCCCTAAAAAATGCATATTAAACAAAATAATTCTAAGTAATTTATAAGTCAAAACAAAAATCACATGGGAAATTAGAAAATTTTTTGAAACAAATATTAAAAGAGATTTTAATATAAATATAAAAAATAATATATTTAATATAAAAAATATAACAATTTTTTTGTTCCAGCTAAAGCAGTGCTTAGAGAAAAATGTATAACTATGAATGTATATATTATAGCAAAAAGTTTAAAAATCAGTGACTTTAGATTCCACATATGAAGTTAGATAAACAATAATTAAGCAAATTAAGTAGAAGAAAGAAAGTCATAAAAATAGGAGCAGGTGGGGCACGGTGGCTCACTCCTGTAATCCCAGCACGTTGGGAGGCCAAGATGGATGGATCAGTTGAGGTCAGGAGTTTAAGACCAGCCTGGTCAACATGGCAAAACCCCATCTCTACTAAAAATTCAAAAATTAGCCAGGCTGTGGTTGCTTGTGCCTGTAATCCCAGCTAAATGGGTGGCTCAAGACAGGAGAATCACTTGAACCCGGAAGGCACAGGTTGCAGTGGAGCTACAGCCTGGGCGACATACTGAGACCCTGTCTCATAAAAAAAAAAAAAAAAATTTGGAAAATTAGAGCAGTTATTAAGGTAATAGAAATTGTTTAAAATAGAGAATAATAGCAAAGTCAAAAGTTATTTCTTTGAAAATAGTAAGAAATTTAATAAACCTGTAGCTAGACTGTCCAGGAACAAACAGAAAAACCAAATTGCCAATATACATAAATGTAAAAGGGAACATTACTAAAGATATTACAGAAATTAAAAGGATAATAAGATAATATCAAGTTTATGCCAACAAACCTGACAATTTAAGAATAAAATGAACAGATTATTGTTCAAATATGCAATGTATTAAAGTTTATATAAATTAAACCAAATAGCTTAATAGCCACATATCTATTATTATATAGAGGAGGCCAAGACACATTGATACCAAAACCTGACAAATACATTGCAAAATCTTTAGAAGATCTCCTCATGAACACAGATGAAAAACTTAAAATTCTAACAAATTAAATCCAGCAATAATATAAAAATGATATTTCATGACTAAGTAGTATTTGTTCTGGTAGTGTTCATAGAAGAAATACTACTTAGACATGTTTTTTATTAGAAGATACACTAGTGCAGTTCATCATATAAACAGAATAAAGAGAAAAAGTATGATTATTTCTGCAAATGCAGAAAAACCATTTGACAAAGGTCGACAACAATGCATAATAAAAACCCTCAACAACCCTTGCCAAATAGGACGTAACATCTTCAACTTGATAAAAAAGCACTATGTGAAATCTGCATTTGTGTCCTTACGAAGTGGTGCAAAATTGAATCTGTTCCCCTTAAGTCTGGGACAATATAAGAATGCCTTCTCTCACCAATTTTTATCAACACTGGACTGTAATTTTAGCCAATGCAAAAGAAAGTAAAAATTAAAGACAAAGTTCAAAAGGAAGGAATAAAACTGTCTCTATTCACAGATTGTTTTATGTAAGAAAATCTTAATAAATCCACAAAAAGAGATACTAAAAACAATAGTTAAATTTAGCAAAGTTTTGGAATATCAATTAAATACACAAATACTGATTGTATTTTATTAAGTAGTAAACAATTGGGAAAACAATAAAAAAGCAATTTTGTTTGCAATAGCATCAGAATGCATAAAGTATTTAAGAAAAATGTAACAAAAACATGTAAAAGATTTTATCACAAAAAAATAAAATGTAACAGCTGAGATAAAGTAAAAGAAGACATAAGTAAGTGGTATGATATTAGATATTTCTGGACTTAAGAACAAAGCATGATAATTTGTCTATTCTTTGCAAATTCATCTATAGATTAACACAATCTCAATAAAAATCCAAGCAGGTTATTTGCAGAAAGTAACAAATTGATTCTAAATTTTATACAGATACACAAATCTAAAGCAATCTTGAATAAGACCAATACAGCTGGAAGATTTAGTTATTATTTCAAGATTTAGTGTGAAGCTACAATACTCAAAACATGGTTTTGCCATAAGGATCAACAAATAGATCACTGGAATAAAATAGAAAGCTGAGAAATAGACACACACAAATTTATAATCATTTGATTTTTGTCAAAGGCAATCCAACAAGAGCAAAGAAAAGTTTTTCAGCAAATTAAATTGATATGACTGGACATTTACAAAGATAAAAACAAGGACTGGACAGGAAAATGTGACACATATACACCATGCAATACTATGCAGCCATAAAAAACGATGCGTTTGTGTCCTTGTAGGAACATGGATAAATATGGAAACCACCATTCTCAGCAAACTGACACAAGAACAGAAAATCAAACACCGCATATTCTCACTCATAGAACTAGTAGTAGTAATAATAGTAATAATTATACAGACAATAATAACCATAAAGAAAAAGTAATAACATAGGATTTGCCAAAACATAAAACTTCTGTTCCTCAAAAAGATAATTGAAAATAAATAAATAAGTCACAATATGAGCAAAAACAATCACAAAGCATATATTTTAAAAAGGTCTAGTATACAAGATTAGTAAAGAAATGTTACAAGTCAATAATAAAAGAAAACAATCCAGTAAAAAAAAAAATGGACAAAACTTCATATATACTTGACAACAGAAGTTATATTAATGGTTAATAATCACATCATGTGCCATTAGGAAAATGCAAATAAAACCCACGAAATACTACTACTTGACTCTCAAGCCTGGCTAGAGTTAAAATGACTGACATCACTAGCTGTTGGTGACGTGGAAGCAAGTTGATTTCTCAGGTATTGTTAGTTGGAATGTAAAATCATACAGTCACTTTGGAAATAGGCCTGGTTGTTTCTTCTACACACACATCTACATTATGATTCATTTATTCTGCTCCTAGCTATTTTTCAAAAGAAATGAATAAGCCTCAGACAAGACTACATACTATGTGATTCAATTTATACGAAATTATACAACAGGCTAAACAATTTGCATTTTTCAAAAAATAAAAGTAATGGCGTCTTGGGCATTGGAAAGTAGAGATTTATGTGCAAAGGGCATAAGGGAAAAATTCAGGGTAGTAGTAATGTTCTGTAGTTTGAATGGGGTTGGATTACAAAAGGTGTATAAATTGTCTTAACTCATAAAACATACATTTAAGATTAGGGCATTTTATTTGTATACATTTTATATAAATTTTAAATAAAAATATATTAATAAATATTCATCCCTAGCTGATATGCATCCAGAGATATTTAAGGTGAAATGCCCATAAGTTATTTAAAAAGTACTTAAAAATATTACAAAAGTACAATGGATGCATAATAGATGGTAATATATGAAATAACTTGAAAAAATAGATATGTGATGAACCAATTTATAATAAAATATTACTGATGAAATCTAGGTTGTGTGTATGCATGTGTTCACTCTAAAACTTAATCAACTGATGTATAGTTGAAAATTACTAATACATTTCTAATTATAACATAATAAAGTGATAACAAGAAAATGTAGAAAATAATTTCAATATAATAATTAAAAGGTGGAAAAATAAAAGAGGATACTATGTATCTCACAAAATTAGAAAAAAAATGGGTGAACTTTAAAAATGAAGAAATAAAATGAGCTCATAACACAGTTACATTTATGTGTATTAAACACACAGAGACAACACAATGCTAATATTTTAGAAAATTACACACATATTCAAAGGTATATATTAAACACAGTAGAAGCTTTTGAGGATAATAGAAATGGAGATGAAGAATGAATAAGGGAAAGAAAAAGAGAATTGCCAAGCTGCCTTGTATATAGATTGATTACGAGAATGTGCAATGAATACCTCAACTCTTTGTGCCTAAAGTTTCTGAAAAAGAAAAGAGAAATGTATAAAGAAAACCTAATATGGAAGTAATTTTAGTTTTCTAACAATAGAATACAGGCATTTTTTTCTCTTATTCAAGCTTCAAAAACTGTTTTAGAGTAGTTGACAAATGTGTAGTTAAATATTAATGTTACAGCTCTAGCCATGGTGTGGCTTATATTTTTATATTACTTTAAAATCATATTTCAATTTTATTCATAATTTTAAAATATTACATAATATGACCATAACCCTTATTATGATATCTAAAATACAGGAATAATTTATGTCACTAATCTGTCAAAAGTAAAGGAAAGGGAGAAATAGGAGAAACATTCTAGACATGGATTGAAACAACATTTGTTTCTCTCTTTGTTTTCAAGTGTGGTAGGGCCTAGTTACTTTAGCAGTATTTTAAGCAAAATTTTATATAAAAACAATATGTTGTGTTCTGCTTTTCTAAAATAATTTATTTTCTGTTTAGAGGGATACTAAGGAATTTAGTGTCTGATTAATATAATAAAAATAGATTCTTTTTGGTTTATAAAAATTTTCAACTGAGGAGAGTTTCCCTGACCTTTAATCTTTGAGGAGGATAATTTGTAAATACATGTCTTTAAGGATCTGAGTAGACAATCATCTCCTGTTGATGAAATTATGTAGGCTATGTGTTTCTGTTTGTATACATCTCTGTAGTTTAATCTACAAATAATTTATTCTACAACACATTCTTTAAGAAAATTGTTTTGTTTTCCCTTCTCTTTTTTTTTTTTTTTGACTTGCTAATAGCATTTTATTATAGAGTAGGCTGCTCTCTTCCCCCTAACTTTGGATGCACCAGTTTGACAGCATCTTTTTTTAATTGCATTTTAGGTTTTGGGGTACATGTGAAGAACATGCAAGATTGTTGCATAGATACACACATGGCAGTGTGATTTGCTGCCTTCCTCCCCCATCACCTATATCTGGCATTTCTTCCCATGCTATCTCTCACCAACTCCCCCACCCCCCCACTGTCCCCAGTGTGTGATGCTCCCCTCCCTGTGTCCATGTGTTCTCACTGTTCAACACCCAACTATGAGTGAGAACATGCAGTGTTTGATTTTCTGTTCTTGTGTCAGTTTGCTGAGAATGATAGTTTCCAGGTTGATCCATGTCCCTACAAAGGACATGAACTCATCGTTTTTGATGGCTGCATAGTATTCCATGGTGTATATATGCCACATTTTCCCTGTGCAGTCTATCATCGATGGGCATTTGGGTTGGTTCCAGGTCTTTGCTATTGTAAACAGTGCTGCAATGAACATTCGTGTGCATGTGTCCTTATAGTAGAAAGATTTATAAACCTTTGGATATATACCCAGTAATGGGATTGCTGGGTCAAATGGAATTTCTATTTCTAGGTCCTTCAGGAATCACCACACTGACTTCCACAATGGTTGAACTAATTTACACTCCCACCAACAGTGTAAAAGTGTTCCTATTTCTCCACATCCTCTCCAGCATCTGTTGTCTCCAGATTTTTTAATGATCGCCATTCTAACTGGCATGAGATGTTATCTCAATGTAGTTTTGATTTGCATTTCTCTAATGACCAGTGATGATGAGCATTTTTTCATATGTTTGTTGGTCCCATGTATGTCTTCTTTTGTAAAGTGTCTGTTCATATCCTTTGCCCACTTTTGAATGGGCTTATTTGTTTTTTTCTTGTAAATCTGTTTTAGTTCTTTGTAGATTCTGGATAGTAGCCCTTTGTCAGATGGGTAGATCGCAAAAATTTTTTCCCATTCTGTTGGTTGCCAATTCACTGTAATGACTGTTTCTTTTGCTGTGCAGAACCTGTGGAGTTTGATTAGGTCCCATTTGTCTACTTTGGCTTTTGTTGTCAACGGTTTTGGTGTGTTGGTCATGAAGTCCTTGCCTACGCCTATGTCCTGAATGGTTTTGCCTAGATTTTCTTCTAGGGTTTTTATGGTGTTAGGTCTTACGTTTAAGTCTTTAATCCATCTGGAGTTAATTTTAGCGTAAGGTGTCAGGAAGGGGTCCAGTTTCTGCTTTCTGCATATTGTTTTCCCTTCTTATAAGATTGCTTTATAATAGAGAAAGTATAATCCACATTTCTCAATTGTAGGATACTCTGTGGAAATTACAAAGGAAGTAGAGGTCAAAACCCAACTCTATGGATGTACTAATCTAATAGGGAGATAAGACAAATAAACCCAGGTAATGATAACAAAATCAGCCACAGTTATCCAAACACGTCCAGGAGTACAGCTTGTAATTATTTTTATAGACAGGATCCCAGCTGTATAATAGTTCTGGCCCTTCATATCATCTATTGAGGACAGAGCTCTGGATTAAGTATGATGAAAACTGAATTTGGCTTCCAACTCTAACCAAGTAGCCTTAAGCAAATAGTACCTGAGCCTCAAAAATACAATTTCCTCAAAAATAAATTTGGCTATCAATCTTCTCTCTACCAACCTCAAAAATGATTGTGAGGATTAAATGATAAAATATGCATGAAAGTGCTTTGTGACCTAGAAAGCTGTATGCAGATTTGAGGAAATATTTTCTTTGTGGTTCTTATTTTAACTCAGTTATATTTAAGCTCATGCAGGTCCTTTCCTCTAGAGACCCTACACTTCCCATTTTGTCCACTTAAGTAACTCAAGTTCCTCTTCTCAGTGAAATTTACATATAGTTTTTCCAGACTATGAGCTCCTATAACCCACTTATTAGTTAAGCTACTCCTACAAAATTAGTAGAAGTATCAAACTGCTTAATATCATTAGTAAGCTTTTTGTAGGCATTGCCTTCTTCTGCTTCACCAGACTTCAAGCAGTTTGAAAGCACAGATTTGTCTGATACTTCTTAGTTTTTTCACAGTGCCTAGCATGGTTACACTACATGGAGTAATTCAATACATATTGATTGTGACTGATTGATTAAAGGATAGTTCATTCATTCCTAGGGCAAATATATTGAGTACTCACTCTATGTCAGTTACTGTAGTGTTCTAAGGGACTGAGAATATAGCCCTTAACTTCATGGAATGCATTCCAAATAGGGAAGACAGAACATATGTGTGTGTGCATGTATGTGTGTATATGTGTGTGTGTACACACATATACAATGTATATAGTATATACAATGTATATACAATGTATATAGTATATACAATGTATATACAATGTATATAGTATATACAATGTATATACAATGTATATAGTATATACAATGTATATACAATGTATATAGTATATACAATGTATATATAATGTATATAGTATATACAATGGAAGGGAATTTAGTATGATCAATGCAGAGGCTGAGGTGCTCTTCTAGACAGGATAATCAGAAATGTCTTCCCTGCAAAGAAAACATTTGAGCAGAGACCTGAATGAAAGAGCAAGCAATGCAAAGACCTGAGAGAAATGTATTTGAAGCAGAAATGTGAACCCCATCAGGCTTTCTCTAATGAGTGTGATTCAAGCCTACAAGGTCTGATTTTTTTCAGGGAATTTACAACTTTATTTTTGTAGGGTCCATATATTCACATTTTTCTTTAACAACAATTTATAGAGCTACAATAATTGTGTGCCACTCATTGGATACCAAAAACAGGCACCTTTTCTTCCCTCGTGGAGCTTTTGTAAGGCTGATTTTTTTTTTTTCCTTTTCAGTTCTGGCCATCCAATTTTAGTATATTACTATTGATTGCAATGGTGTCTCACCACCTGCTCTAGTCCAAAGATACTTATTTGATGGAGTACAAATTGGTGCAACCATTTTAAAAAATTACACTACTTAAGACAAATGAAATATATGCAAACTATATTTATAACCAATCCCTTTCATGGATAATTCCCAAAGAAATCTTCACATAGATCCATATGAGGACATCATTGCGTGTTATATGTGATGGTAGTGAGCAAGAATCAACCTGAGTGTCCATTACTCCAAAAGTGGATATATAAACTATGGTAGTTACACATTCATCATAGAGTATTATGCAGTAATTTAAAATGAATTAGATAAGATAGAATGTACCTTAACTGTCACAAAATGGTCCTAACATAAGTGTTCAAAGACTGATATAACACCATGGTTTTCAGGACTCAGGCTCATTCTATCCTTTTACTCTACCACCCTGAAAATGTATCTTTTATCTTGTGGCCTAAGATGGTTACCACATTGTCACCACTTGTCAAAATTCTTGCTAGAAAGAGAGATAAATAGAAGGACATTTTTATTTTCTTTTAAATGGGGTTGGAATATATCACTTCCGTTTACATTACCTTGGTAGGGGCCAGGCTGCATGGCAACATTTAGCTACCCAGCTAAGCTTTTATTATAGAGAAATGGGAGAATAGATATTGAGTGAACAGATCCTCAGTCTCGATCACAATCTATTATGTGCCTATCATGAGACATTTTACAATCTTTTTCTTCATACTAAATATTTGAAATCTGGTGTGTATTGCACTCTGACAGGATATCATAGTTTGGACTAACAACAACTCTAGTGTTCAATACCCACATGTGGCCAATTGTTATAATATAGGGTAACACATTTCTAAATATAATGTATTCATTTATCTCTAGGACCTTAATTCAATCCCCACAACTGTATTTTCTAGTGGTATCAATTGCCTACTCACCTCTCCAAAACATTACATTTCATGGTCACTTACTGGGGAATAATCAACCCCAATAAGTATTAATGTTCATGTATTTTCCTGCACTGAAAGCAAACCCCTAACCAAGAAACATGTTCTTTGCATTTTTAAAATACAAACCAAAACAAAAAAAATTAAAAATATCACCACCCCCAAGAGAAAACAAAACAAAGAAAAACTTCAGTGAGCATTGATCATTATACACATAAATTGTGACTTAAAATTTGATTTTTGCAATACCTCTTAAACTGTTTTCATGGATTTATTACTTCACATATGTTCACTTGTCCAAGAAAAAGTGCATTGCAAAAAAATTCTAAGGGCAATGAAGACTTTGCAATTTATGCTTTTATAGGTTGTCATTGTTTTTGATCACTTAATCATAGGGAGATGATCTGCCAATACACAGAGAGTATGCTGAATAGTGATGAGCTGAGGAGTCAAGAAAGATGCAAGCCAACTGAGACTTGTTTGATAAAAGCAGCCATTTTGAAGAATCATTTTTTAAAATTATTTCAAGTTCCTTGATAGGGTGAAGTTAAAACCTATGGAGAACATAGGTATCATTCATGTTGTGTATTTCTGCTAAAAATGTCAAATTCAACTATCAAGATTATGAGTTGGAATGAAGTTGTCACAAATAAAAGCAGACACGCAACTCAGAGTTTTTACAAGAGTGGAAGAATGTTATGTTTACTTCAAGGAAAGATGTCTCATGAATTCAAGAGATATCTTCCCCCACAAGTCTTGTATATTTCCGCTGATGCTACTGAAGTCTTAATCAGTGCTCACAATGGACTGCAATGAACTACCCATCAACATTTTTTTAGTTTCTTTCATGACTACTTTTAAGATAACTGAATAAAAAGAAATGTATAATGTGTGACCAAGAAAAAAATGTATGTTATTATATGATTAACTAATACATCTGGGTACTGAATCAAAAACTTGTCTTTATTAGCACCTTGTTTACTAATTGATTATTAGTCTCTTACTCTATATGAGGAGAAAGTTTTACTGCTAAAGTGAATAATGTAGACTTTACATAATCCAGTCTGTGTACTATGCTATACTCCTTCGTTAATATCATTCATCTAACACAGTTTTGACCCTCAAAGTTTAGTAATTCCGCTACATGTGAATCATGGAATGTAGTATCTTAAACAAAGTCAAATGAAGAGACAAATATTTCATAATACTTTTCTTGAAAATATGATTATTAAATGTCATTTTAGATGACTTAAATGTTCTTATAATAAATTCATTTTTAATCAAGGAAATATTACACTTTGGTATTTCATTATTGGATTCGACTTTCAATATGATTTAAATATTTGTTAAACTAAATATATTACCTAATAAAAAAATAGCAAACTTAAATTCAGTGAATTCATCATCATTCTTGGAACTAAAAATATCACTTTATTTCTAACACATTTGCATTTTTTACATTGAAATTAAAAATGCATAGATATTTTTCGAAGTCAATATTTCTGACAAAGGGAAAATGACAGCAACAACATGTTCTTTAAGGCTATTAATAAGGTGTTTATTTATTAAGCATTTATTGAGTTACTGTTTTGTACAGCCACATCATATGGACATTTCCTGCTCACAGGGCTCTTATAATTTGTCTTGTGGAAATGCATATGCATTTAAAAAAATTTTAACTTATGAAAAAGTATGCGTAAGTGACAGGAAATATAAAGCAAATCCTTGAGCATTAACTTTTATTAGAGAAAGCTTTCTGGTTCAAATAAATAATAAGTATGTAGTTAGGCAATGTGGAAGATGCTACAATTTGGGCCTGCAGCTACATCAAGGTCAAATGCAAATTATATATATGTTCATTATATTGATGAATTCATAATTTTGGCATGCTTTTCCTGTATATATAGATATTTGCCAGAATAAATATAAAATGTTAAAAAATAGTTTAGAAACTAAGAGAGGAGATTAATTTATTCACCTATCAACCTCTACCATCATACATACTTTTCTCATTCTGAAGCTAAGGACAGCATTTTTTTCTGATTATTATTTTATTACATGCAGAGCACTGTATTTCTATAAAATGTTCATGATTAGGATTGCATCAGTTTCTCTCAGTTTTGAGAAGAAAATGAGACAGTTTATCCAGCTTTTATTATAACAAATTGAATGTCATATATATTTTTATGCTTTTACATAATCATTTTGTTTACACAGTACATATTGGTTTTCAGTCTAGAACTGTTTATATTTTCTGATGTTATTGAGCATCTTAGTATTGTCCATTGACTCCTGAGAAATAATGTTCACACTTGCTACAAGGATTTCATTGAAAGTAACAGGATTATTTAATATAGGCAAAAGATATTATCATATTTTTTGCAGCATTTGTTGACATAAATTATATTGGCGCTCTATCATCCTGCATCCTCACACACTTTTCTAATGTAGTTATGCCAAAGGCCAACCTAAAATGGTGATAATTTGTGTTTATTGTTTTTTTTTTCTGCTTCACAGTAGTACAATTATTGTGGCTATAAATGTAATTATCTCTATCTGGAAAAATAAACACAGTACTTTCTTTCAAGCCTAACCAGAGAACTGAAAGTATATGTTGTGATATGAACAAGCACAAATGGCTATAGAAATAATAAATTTTTAAAAAAAGAAAATTATGATGATGATATAATTTGGATTGTAAGCCAAATATATTTTAAACTTTTATTTGAGGTACAGGGGTACATGTGCAGGTTTATTATATAGGTAAACCCATGTTATGGGGGTTTATTGTACAGATTATTTTATCCCCCAAGATGTTAACTTAGTAACCAGTAGTCATCATTTTCCTGCTCCTCTCCCCTCCTTCCCACATCTACTCTTTGGTAGGCTCAAGTGTCTGTTGTTTCCCTCTATGTGTTCATGTGTTCCTCATAATTGTCCTTTTTTCACTGTTTAAGGGGACTGTTTGCTTTTTATCTTGTAAATTTCTTGAAGTTTCTTGTAGATTTTGGATATTAGACCTTTGTCAGATTAATGGTTTGCAAACATTTTCTCCCATTCTGTAGATTGTCTGTTTACTCTGCTTATAGTTTATTTTGCTCTGCAGAATGTCTTTAGTTTAATTAGATTCCATTTGTTAATTTTTGCTTTTGTTGCAATTGCTTTTGGTATCTTATCATGAAATCTTTGTCTTCTGTTCCTATGTCCAGAATGGTATTGCCTAGGTTGTCTTCTGGGCATTTATAGTTTTGGGTTTTACATTTAAGTCCCCAATCCATCTTGAATTAATTTTTGTGTATGGCATAAGTAAGGGATCCAGTTTCAATCTTCTGTATCTGGCTAGCCAATTCTACCCAACACCATTTATTAAATAGGGAGTCCTTTCCCCATTGCTGTTTTTGGTTAGTTTTCTCAAAGATTACATGATTGTAGTGTATGGCCTTATTTCTGGGAACTCTATTCTGTTCCATTGGTCTATGAGTTTGTTTTTGTACCATTAGCATGCTGTTTTGGTTACTGCAGCCCTGTAGTATAGTTTGAAGTTGGGTATCATGATGCCCCCAACTTTGTTCTTTTTGCTTAGGATTGTTTTGGCTATTCAGTCTTCTTTTTGGTTTTGTGTCAATTTTAAAATAGATTTTTTCTATTTCTGTGAAGGATGTCATTGGTAGTTTTATAGGAATAACATTGACTCTATAAATTGTTCTGGGCAGTATGCCCATTTTAAAGATGTTGATTATGCCTATCTAAGAACATGGAATGTTTTTCCATTTGTTTTTGTCATCTCTGATTTATTTGAGCAATGCTTTGCAGTTCCCAATGTAGAGATCTTTCATCCATTTGTTATCTGTATTCCTAGTTTTATTTTTTACATGGTAATTTTGAATGATATTTTATTCCCGATTTGGCTCTTGGCTTGTCTGTGGTTGGTTTATAGGAATGCTATTGATTTTTGTCACTGATTTTGTATCCTGAGACTTTGCTGACGTTATTTATTAGCTTAAAGAGCTTTTGAACCAAGACTATGGGGTTTCGCAAATATAGAATCATGTCATCTGGAAACAGGGGATAATTTTGGTTCCTCTCTTCCTATTTGGATGTTCTTATTGCTTTTGCCAGGTTGCTATGGCCAGGACTTTCAATACTATCTTCAGTAGGAGTGGTGAGGAAAAGCATCCCTGTCTTGTGCCGGTTTTCTAAGGGAATGCTTCTAGCTATTGCTCATTCAATATGATGTTGATGTGGGTTTGTCATAGATGGCTCTTGTTGTTTTGAAGTTTGTTTCTTCAATACCTAGTTTATTGAGAGTTTTTAACATAACAGGGTGTTAAATTTTATCAAAAGCCTTTTTTGCATCTATTGAGATACTCATATTTTTTGTCTTTAGTTCTGTTTATGTGATAAATCACATTTATTGATTTGCATATATTGAACCAACCTTAGATCACAGGGATAAAGCATATCTGTTCATGGTGCATAAGCTTGTTGATGTGCTGCTAGAATTGGTTTGCCAATATTTTGTTGAGAATTTTTGCGTCATTGTTCATCGAAGATATTGGCCTGAAGTTTTCTTTTTTATGCTGTGCTTCTTCTGGATTTTGGTATCAGGATGATGCTGGCCTCATAGAATAAGCTATGGAGGAATCCCTCCTCCTCAATTGTTTGGAATAGTTTCTGTAGGACACTAACACCAGTTCTTCTTTGTATAACTGGTAGAATTTGGCTGTGAATCTATCTGGTCCTGGGCTTTTGTTTGTTTGTTTGTTTGTAGGCTATTTATTACTGCTTTGATTTCTAAATTCACTACTGGTCTGTCCAGAGACACAATCTCTTCGTGTTTCAATCTTCAGAGACTATATTTGCCCTGGAATTTATCCTGTTTTTCTAGATATGCTAGCATGTGTGCATATACACACCATAATATTCTCTCACATCGGTTTTTATCTCTGTAGTATCAGTGGTGATAACCACTTTGTCATTTCTAATTGTGCTTATTTGGATCTTCTCTCTTTTATTCTTTTTTAATCTAGCTAGTGGTTTATCTATTTTATAATTTTTTTCAGAAAAATAACTCCTGGATTCACTGTTCTTTTGATTTTGTGTGTGTGTCTCAATCTCTTTCCATTCAGCTTTGATTTTGGTTATTTCTTGTCTTTTCTAGCTTTGGGCTTGGTTTGCTCTTGAGTCCCTGGTTCTTTCAGTTGTAATTTTAGATTGCTAAATGGAAACCTTTCTAACTTTCTGATGTTGGCATTTGGTGCTGTAAATTTCCCTCTTAACACTGTCTTAGCTGTATCCAAGAAATTCTGGTATATTGTATCTTTATTCTCATTAGGTTCAAAGAACTTCTTGATTTCTGCCTTAATTTTATTATTTACCCCCCAAGGTCATTCAGGAGCAGGTTATTTAATTTCCATGTAATTGTATGGTTTTGAGCACTTTCTTAGTCTTGAATTCTATTGTAATTGTGCTGCAATCCAAGAGAGTGGTTGTTGTGATTTCAGCTTTTTACACTTGCTGAGGAGTGTTTTATATCCAATTATGTGATCACTTTTAGAGTATGTGCCATGTGGCAAGGAGAACAATGTATATTCTGTTGTATTGGGGGTGAAGAGTTCTGTAAATGTCTATCAGGTTCATTTGATCCAGGGCTGAGTTCAGGTCCTGAATATCTTTGTTAATTTTTTTGCCACAACGATCTAATACTGTCAATGGGGTGTTGAAGGCTTCCATAATTACATGTGGAAGTCTCAAGTTTCTGTGAAGGTCTCTAAGAGCTTGCTTTATGAATCTGGGTGCTTGTGTGTTGGGTGCATTGTTGCTTAGGATAGTTATGTTTTCTTTTTGAACTGAACACTTTACCATTATGTAATACTCTTCTTTGTCATTTTTGATCGTTGTTGGTTTCAAGTCTGTTTTGTTAGAAACTAGGATTGCAACCCCTGTTTTTTTCTGTTTTTCATTTGCTTCATAGATTTTCCACTGTCCCTTTATTTTGAGCCTATGGGTATTATTGTATGTGAGATGAGTCTTTTGAAGACAGCATACTATTGGATCTTGGGTTATTCTTCCTATCCAGCTTCCCACTCTGTGTCTTTTAATTAGGACATGTAGCCTGTTTACATTCAAGTTTAGTATTGAAATGTGTGGACTTGATTATATAATCATGATGTTACCTGGTTATTTTGCAGACTTGTTTATCTGGTTGCTTTATAGTGACGCTGATCACTATACTGAAGTATGTTTTTGTAATGGCTGGTCAAAGTCTCTAAATATTTAGTGCTTCCTTCAGGAGCTCTTTTAGGACAAATCCGGTGGTAAATAATTCCCTTTGCATTTGCTTGTCTGAAACATATCTTATTTCTTTTTTGCTTATGAAGTTTAATATCATATTTAAGTGACAGAACCTCAATTTGATTTACTAATGTGTATGCACCCTGTAACTACTTATAAATTTACTTGTGTTGCTTTATTTTATATAATTTTGAAGGTCTCATTTATAACAAAGATTGAAACATTTGTAAAGTTGATTAGTCAGTTCATAGACATTGTAGTTAGATTTTTTTCAATTACAAGAGAAACATTAGCTGTTTACATAACTTGTTGTTGAAATGATCTGTAAAGACCACGTGTGAATCTATTTTCATGACATTCTGGCAGAGTTAAAGGTCCCCTAAGTAGCAGAATCTTATTAGATATGTGAAATCTTGAAAGTAATTATATATAATTTAATGATGGAGATAAAAGCATTATTATTATGCTGCTTCTTGATGTATAGATAATCAGGTTTTTAATGGATGGCTGCTCTACTTTTATATTTCATGATTACAGAAGTTTCCATAATTGCAGGAACATCAATTTTCATCTTTATAAAAATGGAAAATAAACTGACTGTCATTACAGTCATTTTATTTATTCAACACATATTTGCTGAGTACCTGCTCTGTACAAGAAACTGTTGGTGACAGAGAGATAATGAAATAATAATGCTTACGAAGCAGTCATGGTCTGGTAGACCAAAAGATATGTATGTGTTGATCGTACTGTAACATGTGTAATAATAGAATATGCATAAAGACATGGCAATATAGTATGTGTTCCTATTGTTGTTTGGTTTAAGTGTCTAAATAATAAAACTCATTTTCAAAGTATCAGACTTTCAAATAAAATAAAACTATGTTGTTCCCATTTCAGTGTTCTCTGGGAATGTTTTAAATGAACTGAATGCCTACTGTATTACGGCTCTGCAGAGGGACAGAAGTAATAGGATATATGTATAAATGAAAGGGAGTTTATTAAGGAGGATTGACTCAAGGTGAAGTCCCACAATAGGCCATCTGCAAGCTGAGGAGCAAAGAAACCAGTGGTGGATCAGTCCAAGCCCCCAAACATCAAAAGTAAGAAAGCCAACAGTGTAGATTTCAGTCTGTGGCCAAAGCCTCAGAGCTCCTGGCAAATCAGTGGTGTAAGTCCAAGAGTCCAAAAGCTGAAAAACTTGGAGTCCAATATTCGAGGACAAGAAGCATCCAGCATGGGAGAAAAATGAAGGCCAGAAGACTCAACAAGTCAAATCCTTCCACGTTCTTCTGCCTGCTTTATTCTAGCCATGCTGGCAGCTAATTAGTTAGTACGCACCCAAATTGAGGGTGGGTCTGCCTCTCCAAGTCCACTGACTCAAATGTTAATCTTCTTTGGCAACACCCTCACAGAGACATCCAGAACAATATTTTGCATCATTCAATCCAATCAACTTGATACTCAATAGTAACCATCACACCTAATGTGTGCAAAAACATAGGCAATCATTTACTTTTATCTAAAAAAGTGACCTTACTTGAAGAAGCAAATAAATAATAAAAGCCAGACAATTGCATGATTTTTCTCTATCCTTCTGTTTTCCTGCCTTGTTCTGCATTGTCTGTTTTGTACCTTTTTTCACTAATGTTGAGAGGATTTTTAAATTCTTGTTGATGTAAGTAACTTTACAACAATCACAAATTGAGTGAAGAGTTCATTTTATATAATCTTGGTTAGGTCTTACTTATAAGCAATAATCACAGGAATAGAGCACTATTTTTGATAAGATCTCTAAGCAATTTCTGAGCAAGTCACCAACTGTGGCATCTGATTATGACATTAAGATAAATATGGAACTATTTTTTCAGGATCATTCAAGAAATCAGTAAGACATGTACAGCTGTCTTTATAAGTATATTAAGTATGATTTGTTTGCACTAAGTATCTATCTTTTAGCCACCATTTTTACTGAGTAAAACTCCCATAACAATGGCTGTTATTCGATTAGGCAACATAAGAACATCTCAGCTAAAGGCCTGCTACATGTGAGAATGCCTTTATGATTTTGGCATATATTTTTTAATCAGATTAGGACATTTTCCAAGATGGCCAACTAGATGCAGCTGGGAAATGCTATTCCCACAGAGAGGGACCACAGTTTTCACTACACCAGCATAGTTTAACTATATCTTCAGAGAAAAAATACCAAATGTGGATGGAAAAAAGAAGTAGATCTGAGGCTGAAGATAGAGAAAGCTGAGGCCCAACATAGAGTGCCTGAACATCAGGGCTGGTTCCCAGCCATGAACAACACCCGGGCAAGAGGTGAATGAAGGGATTGGGGAACTGCTTACTCCCCACCACAGACATCTAGGATCCTAGTGTTGCAGGACTTTTCCTTAGTTCAGCTAAAGATGAAGTTCTTGTCTGTCCCATGGCCACAAAAATTTAGGCACGCATTTGGTTTAAAGGGTGAGTGAAGCAGGTGTTTTACAGGGTGATTAAAGCAGGGTTTTATTGGGTGAAAGAGAACAAAGGGGAAACAGAGACCCTCCTCTAGAGTGCTTCCTGCCTGGCAGCTTGGATCCCAGGTTCAACACATGAAGAAAAGGGGCCAGGTTCCTCCCTGTTGCAAACAGCATCAACTTCCTGAGGTCCCACCGCACTGGGCATGCTGGTTAGAGTTCCTCTGGGGAACCCTTCCCACCTGGCTGTCTTACTAGCTGCTGCAGGGAAACCCACAACCCCAAGGATGTGTGAGCTCTCAGGGGTAATCACCATAGAGATTAAACGCAGAGCTGCAGCAGGCAAAGAGCTGGGGACCTTTCAGCACAAGTCAGCTCCAGCAGATCCTGGTCATCAGTGCCTACCCTCCAGGGTTGCCCATCTCCTTCTGAGATGCTCTGGTCCCAGCTACCTGCTGAGGAGAAAGCAGGGCCTGCTTCCCCTACAGGACCAGAGCACACATGTCCTGCAGGTCTGTCTGCCTGCCAGCCCTTCCCAGGGCCCCTGCTTGGCCACCTCATATCATAGGTGTACATAGGATTGTGTGTACAATTAAGCCCTGGATGCTCAGCCTGGCTGCTTTATTCCACCCAAGTGAATGACAGAAGCCTGGGAGCCTTTCAGATACCCGATAACACCAGAAACACTACCCCTCAAGTCCAGTATAAAGAGCCACAAGCAGGTTCTGGTGGTTCAGGGCTGCGTCATGGAGCTCAGGAGTGCAGAGCTGTGTGCTGTGAGCTGTGATAAGCACTTTAACGGGGAAGGAGCCCACACTCTCAGAAAACTGAGAGGGGTGAATTGCACAGGTTCACAGGCTGGTGTGGAACCTAGACATGCCTCCCCTCCACAGTGTTGGTCTGGTAAGAGTGTGTCCTATTTCCCTACCAGACCTCTCCCCAGAGGACCCTGCAACCTGAAATACTTAATGACAACAACAACAAAAGTTGTGTGCACAGTGCCATTAATTAGAGATGTCTCCTATAAGGCCCATGAGCAGGTCTTTTGTGGGGGTCACTTCTCTCCCCCTTGTACCACAAAAACACAAGTACACACAAAGAAACTGAAAGGCTAAGATCCCATTCACTGTCCATTGCTCTCAAGTGCCATCTATTGAATTGAAGTCCAAACTACAACACCAAAAATTACTAATTCCTCCCCTCCATCCTCATTCTCCAAAACGAAGAGCAAGAATTCAACAACAAAGAACATTTTCATAGACTTAGCTCTCTGAAAACATCGCGAAATTAAGACGATGGACTTAATTTAAACCACAATTAAAGGAATACCAGCCCTCCTAAATGAGAAAGAATCAGCACAAGAATTCTGGCAATTCAAAAAGCCAGAGTGTCCCCTTACCTCCAAATGAACACACTAACACTGGAGCAATAATTCTTAACCCGTCTAAATTTTCTGAGATGTCAGACATGGAATTAAGAACTGAGAAAGCAATGAAGTTAACTGAGATCAAAGAGAATGTTGAAACTCAATTCCAAAAGGCCAAGCAACCCAGTAAAACAATTCAAGACCTGAAAGACAAAATAGTCATGTTAAGAAAGACTGAAACTGAACTTCTTGAGCTGAAAAATTCACTACAATAATTTTATAATACAATCAACAGTGTTAACAGCAAAATAGACCAAGCCCAGGAAAGAATCTTGGAGTTCAAAACTGGTTCTTCAAATCAACTCAGTTAGACAAAAATAACAACAAGAAAAAATTTGAGAAAAATAAACAAAACCTTTGAGAAATATGGGATTATGTAAAGAGACCAAATTTATACTCACTGACAATCCTAAGAGAGAAGTAGAGATAACAGCAACTTGGAAAATATATTTGATGATACAGTCCCCAAAAATGTCTCTAATCCCTCCAGAGGTTGACATGCAAATTGGAGAATTACAGAGAACCGCAGACAGATACTATACAAGATGCTCATCTACAAGGAATATAGTCATCAATTCACCAAGTACAATGCAAAATAAAAAATATTAAAGGCAGCTAGAGAGAAGGGGCAGGTAACCTACAGGGGGAACCCCATCAGGCTAGCAGCAGACCTTTCACCAGAAACCATACAACCCCAAAGAGACTGGAGGCCTATTGTCCGGTGTCTTTACAGAAAATGAATTTCAACCAATAATTTTATATTCTGCCAAACTATGCCTCATGAGTGAAAGAGAAATAAAATCTTTCTCTGACAATCAAAATGCTGAGGGAATATGTTTTAACAAGACAAATCTTGTAAGAGTTTCTTGACAGAGTGCTAAATATGCACTAAAAAGAATGACACCTGATACCAGAAAAGCACACTTAAGGACATAGCCCACAGACACTATAAAGTAACTATGTAATCAACTCTATATAACTACCAGATAACAGAATGATAATGATGACAAGATCGAAATAACAAATATAAATACTAACATTTAATGTAAATAGGCTAAATGCTCCCACTTAAAAGACACAGAATGCTAGGCTAGATGAAAATACAAGACCCAACCTTATGTTGTCTTCAAGAGATGTATCTCACATGTAATGGTACCCACAGGCTCAAAATAAAAGAGTGGAGTAGATCTAACATGCAAACAAAAAACAAAAATTTCCAGAAGTCATTATTCTTACATGAGATAAGACAGCCTTTAAACAAAAAAAGAAATAAGAAGACAATGAAAGTCATTGCATAATGAAAAACAATCCAATCCAATCAGAAGTCTTAACCATCTTTTTTTTTTTTTAGTTATAATTTAAGTTCTGGGATACATGTGCAGAATGTACAGGTTTGTTACATAGGCATACATGTGCCATGGTGGTTTGCTGTACCCATCAACCTGTCATCTCATTAGGTATTTCTCCTAATGCTATCCCTGCCCTAGGCCCCCATCCTTTGATAGGTCCTGGTGTGTGATGTTCCCCTCCCTGTGTCCATGTGTTCTCATTGTTCAACTTCCACTTATAAGTGAGAATGTGCAGTATTTGGTTTTCTGTTCCTGTGTTAGTTTGCTGAGAATGATGGTTTCCAGCTTCATCCGTGTCCCTGCAAAGGATATAAACTCATCCTTTCTTATGGCTGCATAGTATTCTGTGGTGTATATGTGCCACATTTTCTTTATCCAGTCTATCATTGATGGAGACTTGGGATTGTTCTAAGTCTTTGCTATTGTAAATAGTGCTGCAATAAACATACATGTGCATGTGACTTTATAATAGAATGATTTATAATCCTTTGGGTATATACTCAGTAATGGGATTGCTGGGTCAAATGGTATTTCTGGTTCTAGATCCTTGAGGAATCACCACATTGTTTTCTACAATGGTTGAAATAACTTACACTCCCACCAACAGTGTAAAAGCGTTTCTATTTCTCCACATCCTCATCACTATCTGTTGTCTCCTAACTTTTTAATGATTGCCATTCTAACTGGCATGAGATGGTATATCATTGTGGTTTTGACTTTCATTTCTCTAATGACCAGTGATGATGAGCTTTTTAAAATATTTTTGTTGGCTGCTTAAATGTCTTCTTTTGATAAGTGTTCATTCATATCCTTTACTCACTTTTTGATGGGGTTGTTTGTTCGTTTCTTGTAAATTTATTTAAGTACCTTGTAGATTCTGGAAATTAGCCCTTTGTCAGATGGATAGATTGCAAAAGTTTTCTCCCATTCTTTAGGCTGCCTGTTTACTCAGATGATAGTTTCTTTTGCTGTGCAGAAGCTCTTTAGTTTAATTAGATCCCATTTGTCAATTTTGGCTTTTGTTGCCATTTCCATTACTGTGTAAATTACCCAGTCTCAGATATACCTTTATCAGCAGTGTGAAAATGGAATAATACAGGAATGTACCTCCAAATAATAAGAGCCATCTATGACAAACCACAGCCAACATCATACTGAATGGGCAAAATCTCAAAACATTCCCCTTGAGAAGTACAGCAAGACAAGAATACCCACTCTCACCATTTCTACTCAACATAGTACTGGTATCCTAGATAGAGCAATCACACAAGAGAAAGAAATAAAAGGCATCCAAATAGAAAAAAAAATGAAGTCAAACTCCTTCTATCTTTACTGACAATATGATTCTAGAGCTAATAAAGATTATGCCAAAAGGCTTCTAGAATTGATAAATGTTCTCAGTAAAGTTTCAGAATACAAAATTTATGTACAAAAATCTGTAGCATTTCTATATACCAACAACATCTAGGTGAGAATGAATCCTCGCCAACTCATTTTATGAGAACAGCATCATCCTGATACCAAGACCTGGCAGAGACACAACTAAAAAAGAAAATTTCAGACCAATATCCACGATGAACATTGATGCAAAAATATTCAATAAAATACTGGCAAACTGAATCCAACAGCACATCAAAAAGCATATCCATCACGATCAAATTGGCTTCATCCCAGAGATGCAAGGCTGGTTCAACATCCGCAAATCTATAAACGAAATCCACCACATAAACAGACCCAAAGACAAAAACCACATGATTATCTCAATAGATGCAGAGAAGGCCTTTGACAAAATTCAACAGCCCTTTATGCTAAAAACTCTCAATAAACTAGGTATCAATGGATCGTATAATAAGAGCTATTTATGACAAACCCACAGCCAATATCATACTGAATGGACAAAAGCTGGAAGCATTCCCTTTGAAAACTGGCACAAGACAAGGATGCCCCTCTCTCACCACTCCTATTCAACATAGTATTGGAAGTTCTGGCTAGTGCCATCAGGCAAGAGAAAGAAATAAAGGTATTCGAATAGGAAGAGAGGACGTTAAATTGTCCCTGTTTGCAGATGACGTGATTGCATGTTTAGAAAACCCCATCGTCTCAGCCCAAAATTTCCTTAAGCTGATAAGCAACTTCAGCAAAGTCTCAGGATACAAAATCAATGTGCAAAAATCTCAAGCATTCCTATACACCAATAATAGACAGAGAGCCAAATCATGAGTGATTTTCCATTCACAATTGCTACAAAGAGAATAAAATACCTAGGAATACAACTAACAAGGGACGTGAAAGACCTCTTCAAGGAGAACTACACACCACTGCTCAACGAAGTAAGCAGAGGACACAAACAGATGGAAAAACATCCCATGCTCATGGTTAGGAAGAATCAATATTGTGAAATGGCCATACTGTCCAAAGTAATTTATAGATTCAATGCTATCCCCATCAAGCTACCAATGACTTTCTTCACAGAATTGGAAAAAAACACCTTAAATTTCATATGGAACAAAAAATAGCTTGCATACTCAAGACAATCCTAACTAAAAAAAAAAAACAACACACAGACACACACAAAGCTGGAGGCATCATGCTACCTGACTTCAAACTATATTACAAGGCTATTAAAATTAAAACAGCATGGTACTGGTACCAAAACAGAGATATAGACCAATGGAACAGAACAGAGGCCTCAGAAGGAATGCCACACAACTACAATCATCTGATCTTTGACAAACATGACAAAAACAAAAACAAGCAATGGAGAAACGATTCCCTGTTTAGTAAATGATGTTGGGAAAACTGGCTAGCCATATGCAGAAAGCTGAAATTGGATCCCTTCCTTCACAGTATTTCAAGGTGTGCAAATACAATGTAACTTATTTCCATTGTCATGGTATTCCACACATTGTTGCCTCTGACCAAGGCACTCACTTTACAGCTAAAGAAATGCAGTAGACAGGATTCACTGGTTCAGGAATCAAGGGATAGAATTGAAAATGGCACCACTCACCATCACCCCTAGTGACTTGCTAGCAAAATTTTTCTTTCTGCTCCTATGACACTACGTTCTGCTGGCCTAGAGGTCTTAGTTCCAGAGGGAGGAACACTGCCAGTAGGAGACACAGTCATAATTCCATTAATTTGGAAGTAAGGATTGCCACCAGGACACTTTGGGGATCCTCTTACCTTTAAGTCAGATAACAAGGGAGTTACAGTGTTGGCTGGAGTGACTGGCCTGGCCTATCAAGATGAAATCAGTCTACTATTCCATAATGGAGGTAAGAAAGAGTATGCATGGAATAAAGGAGATCAACTATGGTGTCTCTTAGTGTTATCAAGCCCTGTAATTAAGGCCAATGGGAAACTACAACAGCTCAATGCAGGCAGGACAGCAAATGGCTCAGACTCCTTAGCAATGAAGGTTTGGGTCACACCAGAAGGAAAATGACCATCATCTGCTGAGGTGCTTGCTGAAAGCAAAGGGAATACAGAATGGATAGTAGAAGAAGGTAGTCATCAATACCAGCTATGACCACGTGACCAGTTGCAGAAATGAAGACTTTGTCATGAATATTTCCTATTTCTTTTGTAAAAAACATGTTTGTGCATATACACATTTGTATTAAAAATATATTCATTTTATTTCCTTTTTCCTCTATTATGTGACATAAGATTTATTGATTTCGTATCAACATTATATATTGTTGACTTTATATAATAGCATTTGTATTGGGGGATTGCTGCATTTATAGTTGTATAAAGGATAGTTGTATTATGTTAGGTATAATTATGACCTTATTATTGTCTTTATTTGAAGATTATGTATTATCTCAGGATATGTGTATGAGTTCAAGTTGACAAGAATTTGGACTCGTGATAGTTAATACTTAGGGTCAACTTGGTTGAACTGAAGGATGCAAAGTACTGATCCTGAGTGTGTCTGTGAGGGTGTTGCCAAAGAGGATTAACATTTGAGTCAGTGGGCTGAGGAAGGCAGACACACCCTTAATCTGAGTGGGCACCATCTAATCAGCTGCCAGAGGATATAAAGCAGAAAGAAAAACCTGAAAATGCTAGACTGGCTTAGCCATACCCCAGCCTACATCTTTATCCTGTGCTGGATGCTTCCTGCCCTCAAACATTGGACTGCAACTCAGACTGGCTTCCTTGCTCCTCACCTTTCAGATGGTGTACCGTGGGACTTTATGATCATGTGAGTTAATACTACTTAATAAACTCCCCTTAATATATATAAAAAAAGGAATACATACATATGTATATTTATATAATAGGATAATATATGTATATGTTATCTTATTAGTTCTGTCCCTAAATAGAACTCTGACTAACACAAAAGCAGAATTAATTATTTCTGCTGTTGCTATTGTCGTTATTGTTTTCCTATACGAAAACTTCACACAGTTCAGAGGAATATGACTGCCTGTTAAATAATTAGTAGATTGCAATTCAATAAAATTTATGTATAGGCATGAGCTACTATGATGAAAAATTTGATCCATAATCAGAACAAGATATTCCAGAAGAAAACATTGTTCCAATAAAGCATACCAAATTTGAAATGTCATATTTCCAGATTCATAGTTTGGTATTAAACTAAGCAGGAGTTTTCCTTTCAGTCAAAATATAAATAACTCTGAAAAAATAATCATTTAAACCTTATCATATTTATACATTAGTGTCAGTTAATTAAATAGTTTTTGGAGAACAGTTTTCCTGAGTTAAGTATTGAAGAGAACATAAGGTCACTGAATTATAGAAAGAACTTGGTAATTAACTGGCATCATTAAATGGTGAGCGGACAAGAGCCAGTACTAACTTCAATAAATTAAAATCTGTAAGATTCACTAGATGTTTAATTGTTCTTCCAACTTCTTAACACTATAAAATAAAGCTTTTGTTTCCATTTCGTTTTGGGGAAAAATATGTAGTAGCACTATTAGATTATATCATTTTATTCTTTGTCTCAATATTATATATTCTTTTCTAATTCTCCTACCTCTCTGCTTGTCTTCCATCATATTAGCAGGTCTAGGAGGTGTAATAAATTATCTCCCAGTGAATCATCAAGTCCAGTGCTTAGGTCCTGATCCCTGTCATGCTTCCACTGATAGTGGCATTGCCTCCTGTATCCCAGGCAAGCCTGTAAAGCTGGTCTGACAAGAGTCTTAGCAAAGCCTGTTTTAATTTAGAGCAAGTTTAATTAAGATTCTCAGTAGAGGAGCGCCACAGATCTGCCTAGAATCTTACTAATGTGCAATGCAATTATTGGAATAGCAGGGGAATCAGAATAAAGCAAATGGATAAATTTATCTGTCAGGAATTATAGCCTACCATATAATTAGTGACTACCTGATAAGATTGAGGGAGAATATTAGTAAGGAGGAGTTACTACATCACCTAAATGCTTTTGAAAACTAAAGAGAGAAAGTGAGGAATTATTTATAAAAAGGACATACTTAGGGGAATGAATTCCAACTATTTTTGGAAAAGTAGTAATCTCATATGAAATATAAAATCATTGTGCTACATGTTAGTATTGGGCTTTGATACTATAGAATATATATTTGTGATGGGAGAAAGAAGCTTATAGCAGGGTTCAGCTCTTTAATTCTCACAGGGGAAAATGACGCACTCTACCAAAGTTATGCATGGGAGAAAACTACTCTAATCATTTATATAAAGTGGTAGGAGGAAGAACCTACTCTTCAATCCTCACATGAAGTACTTTCTTATGCAAACTTGACAACTTAGTGTCCATTTTATAGAATGAAGGAACAGACTGACTAGATTCAAAGAGTATTACTTTTTCCTCCTTTGACTATTATTGGCTGTGTGATTGCTTCCTTCAGGTGGTAGTATACATCTGCACCTTCCAAAAAGGAGCATATAAAGCAATGCATTCATCCCCCAAATAAAATACTAAAAGACATTAACTAGATTATCGGAATCAATTTTCATCTATTTACTTTTCAAACCAGTGCCTCATGTATCTGTTTTGCCTTATCTTCTTCCCTTTCTGTCAGCATTTTCCTTCCCATACACTGACTTCTTTGAGCAAAGCATTTGTATAATCTACTTTCAGTGTTTTTACAAAATCAGAAGTAGCATTTCCAGTCCACCTTTTTGCAGTTGTTTAACCTTACTGCTTTTCTGAACATAAAAGTCTTATTCTCTGTAGAAGTTCTGGTGGTATAAGAAACTATCAGTCAATTTTACTGATGCTACAAACACTTCAATTCACTACAAAGTTAAGAGTATCATAGTAAATCTCACATTATGGGTTCTATTTTCAAATAATTGACTTAGGAGCAAGCATTATTCAGGCCCATCTCTTGCAAGTAGTTGGAATCATGGTTGAAAAGAATCCAGGATATCAATCTGCGACATTAATGACATCATAACAAATGTCATAGCCTGAATTTTAGGATACAGCTTATGAAGTATAAAATGTTGTCATTCAGCAGTACAAGGGCTAAAGTGTAATTTACGGGAGACATGGAAACAGTAGGGGGAGAACCATTCTTCGCATCAATGATATTCACCCTCATAGTCCACAACAGAAAATATATTTAAATTTCTAAATGTCTAACCCAAATGCCAGAGTCTCCTAATAATATGAGTTTATATTTGCTTTTTCAAAACACTTTAGACTATATTGTTTGCTAGTTTATTTTCAAAAGTGAAAGATAACAAGTGTGGATGGTTCTACTAGTGGACAAGTGCATACATGACATTAAGTCCATGCAGGAAATAACTCTCATCCTTCTATTCCTAGAATATCAAAGGGTGACTTTATTAATGGTTGTCTTCATTCAAAATGCAAATTACATGTAATAGTATTTTTTAAATATCTGAGCATAAATTCAGTATAAAAGAGAAAACATGGATACATCTGTAACACAGAACACATGAAATAGGGTTAAGTTACTTATGTATCACCCTCTACGTATTCATGAATTCTCACAAATGCAGCATGCATGTGGGTACAAACACACACACACACGTGCACACACACAGACACACACACACACACACACACACCAGTATTCAAATATCTTCTTGTACATCCTGCAAGAATTTCTTGCTGGCCTCTCCCTGCAGCTCTCAGACTATTATATCATATTACTTATCTCTGATATTCCACTCCATTTTTGAATGTTCTATCTATTTTCATACTTCTATTATATTTCCTCTACTTGAAATATTGCCCAAGTCACTTCAAACTTCTTTTCTTTTTTCATTATCTATTTTATTTAGACAATTTTTAATTGGCAGATAAAAATGTAAATATTTATGGTATACATGATGTTTTGATACATGTATACATTGCAGAATTACTAAATCAAGATAATTTATATATACATTATCTCATCTTTTTTGTAGTGAGAACATAAAATCTACCCTCTTGGCAACTTTCAAGTATACAATATATTGAGTTTAACCATCATCACCATGATGTCCAATAGATCTCTTGAAGTTATTCCTATTACCTAACTGAAACTTTTTATCCTTTGACCAACATCTCCCCAATTCTCTCATCCCCCCAGCCTCTGATAACCACAACCCTACATTTTGCTTCTATGAGTTCAACAACAGAGGTCTACTTCTACCTTAAGAGAATGATACAGTCCCAAGGAAACATTACAATAAGCCTTTAGACAAAGGGATGATGTGCAAATAAACTATATTATAATGCAGTTTTATTTCTTTGAGTATGAGCTTTTCCTATTTTCTTGTTACACTTCTCTTTCTATAAAATGTTCTAAGAAAGAATCCTAGGAAAGAGAATCTCCTTCTTGCTTTAATATTTAAAGAAAAGTGAGTGTCTAACTCACCTGCACCTCACTCCATTCACAGTTTTTAATTAACTTTCTAAACCACCAAATACATTTCTCAATCTCCATACCAACCTATTTTAAGCAATACCTTTCTCTTTATGGAATGGTGGTAATGGGATTTTATTGCAACATGGCCTCCTGTTTACCATAGTCCGTTAATTAGCAGTTTTATTGGGCCACTGCAGTACTCAGAAGGGATGAATATATATTCCTGGATTTTTTGCAACAGCAGTTCAAGAATGAAATTTTAGACCAGCGCTTACTGCTTGGTTCTTTTCATAGATGGCTTGCTATAGCCATCTTGTAGTATAAAATACTGTGACTTACAGATATTTGGGCTAAAATGGACATGGATACCCTTCAGTTCAGCACCCAGTCCATGCAGAAATACTTTTCTAAAATATCTTAAACAGAAGAGAGAGTATAAGATTAAATTTATGCAAGCATATATCAAAGATATTGTGGGTTCCATTCCAGACCACAGCAATAAAGCAAATACCACAATAAAGTGAATCAGACAAAGACAGGTGCAGTGGTTCATATCTGTAATCCCAGTGATTTGCGAGTTATGTTTACACTGCAGTATAGTACGTTAAGTGTACAATATCATTGTCTTTAAAAAGTATATACCTTAATTTAAAAATACTTTGTTGCCAAAAAAAAAAAAAATTAATGATTACCCAAGCATGAATTAAGTCTTAATCGTTGTGCTGGTAGTGGTCTTTCCTCCAAGTTGATGGCTGCTGACTGATCAGGGTGGGGACGGCTAAAGGTTTGAGTGGCTGTGGCAATTTCTTAGGATAACAATGAAGGTTGCTACATTGATTGACTCTACCTTTTACTAAAGATTTCTCTGTAGCATTTGATGATGTTTGATAGCATTTACCCATAGTAGAACTTCTTTAAAAACTGCAGACAATCCTCTCAAACCCTGCTGCTGTTTTACAACTAAGTTTATGTAACATTCAAAATGCTTTGTTGTCATTTCCATTTTTCCTTTGTTTTAAACTTTTATTTCATTTTAAACTTTTATTTTAGGTTCAGGAGTACAGATTTGTCATGCACAGGTTTGTTATATAGGCAAACTGTGTGTCCTGAGGGTTTGGTGTACATATTATTTTGTCACCAAAATAATAAGAATATTACTCCATAGGCAGTTTTTCAATTTTCTCTCTCTTCGCACCCTCCATCCTCAAATAGGCCATGGTGTCTGTTGTTCTCATCTTTGTGTCCATGTTCACTCAGTGTTTAGCTTCCACTGAAGGGACAACATATGGTATTTTGTCTTGGTTTCTTCCGTTAGTTCACTTAGGATTATGGCTTCCAGCTCCATCCATGTGTCTGCAAATTACATAATCTCATTTTTTCTTTGTGGCATCATAGTATTCCATATTTATATGTACCACATTTTCTTTATCCAGTCTACCATTGATTGGCATTCGGGTTGATTCCATCACTTTGCTATTGTGAATACTGTTGTGAACATATACATTCATATGTCTTTATGGTAGAACAATTTATATTCCTTTTAATATATACATCTAATAATTGGAATAATGGGTCAAATAATATTTCTGTTTGAAATTCTTTGAGAAATTACCACACTGTTTTCCACAATGACTAAATTAACCTACATTATCACCAGCAGTGTATAAATGTTCTCATTTCTCTACAACTTTGCCAGAAGCTGTTATTTGTTGACTTTTTAATAATAACCATTCTGACTGGTGTAAGATGGCATTTCAGTGTGGTTTTCATTTGCATTTCTCTAATATTAGTGATGTTGTGCATGTTTTTATAAACTCCTTTTCAAACTAGCAAGTGTATGTGTTATTTAAGGTAAAGTTCATATAATTTGTCCTCTGAAGAACTTTCTCAACTCCTACCCACCTTAAAGAATTATAACACTGTATACCATGGCCTATTTTGTTGGGGGCTGGGAGAAAACGTGTGTATACCAGTATTACATCGGTTACTGCATTGTTCGGTTATTTATTTATATATCTGTCACCTCAGCTAGAATGTGAGTATCACAAGTGTAAAGACTGTTTTGTTCATATTATATCCTCAGTACATATTAAGGGCCCTGGCACAAAATAGGTGCCTAATAAGAGGTACATAAATTAATGAATGAGAATTCAAATGCTACTTTGCTCCTGTCAGTAAAATTAATAGCCTCTTAAGCAAACTATGGTTTAGAAGGGAAGTTCTATTGAAGAAAAAAAAAAGCCATGAATATTTCAAAGGCACATAAGTTTAACTGGAATTTCCTCTATTTCAAATTTTTTTCACCTTGTAATTATTAATGCAGTACACAATATAATAAACATAGACAGTTTTTTTGGTAACTGTGCTTGAATAGATTTGTTATATGAATAGTTAATAATTTTGAATACTTCTGATTGAGTAATAATATTGTAAATTTATTTTTGGTAAGCACAGTTTTCTTTAACACATATTATTTGCATGTATGGTGTGTACCAATCAGTATTATCTAGGCATCTCTCATATGTATTGAAATAAACTGGCTAATTTTACCATTGTCTAATTTAGATTTAGATTATGACCTGTACAGTACATACTGAAAATAAACAGAATGTATCCTGAATTGTAACAGTAAGACAGATCTAAAAATGAGATTTAAAAAATAATGAATTAGCAATGATAGACAATAAGCAGGATTCTTAAAAAATGATCTTTAAAATTTGGGTGAGAAAAAAGTGTTGTCAGATGAGTTGGTGAAGTAGACCAAAGTGTATCAGTGAGTTACTCAGCAGGTTCTACTTTGGCAGCCTAATAAGTACTCCAGGATTTTCCAAAACACAGAAAAGCCCTTTGTTTATGTACCTGTGTAAATCTCTCTACTTCCAAAAGTGAAAAGAGAACAAAAGAGCATGGATGGGTAATTTTGAAGAAGAGGATGCTTCATCCTAATCTAGGTCGCAGGGAAAATTGTTCAAAACCATTTTATTCTTTGTAAAGATAAACCCCCAAATGCTGCTACTGTCAAGATCTTCTTGAATAGTCTGCCTAAAAGCTGTTTCAGTGTTTCATCTATCTTGTTTTGAAGAACAATTTTTTAAATTAGGATGCTATTTTTGTCTGACTGCCTCTACTTTTGGCCATGTTAGTGATATTATTTTTCATTCTATCTTGAAAATGTTTTAAAAAGTGAAAAAATTTTTCATATAGCAATTTCACATTTCCTGTTGTACACCAAGACAAGACTTGTTAATGGAAATTGATTTTTGTGTAGGTTACATAGAAGAGTTATGTACTTCTCTCCATACAGTTACTCATTTCTGAGTATAGTCTGAGAGATTCGTATTTAGATGTGTGCGTGGAACTACATGGAAATGCTAATAGCAACTCTGATACTTGAAATGCTAGCAAGCTAATTTCACTCCAATTGAATGTGATTCACAAACACCTTCCTGTATCATTGCCTGCCCCCACCCCCAACAAATACCTTAACTGTATTCCTGGGAGGAGAGCAATTCTATAGACTATCGGTATTTGTTTCTACAATTTCAGGAAGCCTACAGATTAATTGTATTCAGTTCCCCAATTTTGAAAAGCTCAATTGCAACAAGCCAAAGATGTGAAGAGAATAAGAATAAATAATATCTTGCTGTTTTGACATCTCTGACATCATGTTGTTCCCTTTTTTTTGACATTCAAAAGTAAATCGTATTTCTAGTGCTCATTATTCCAATTAGCAGCGGATCATCTTAGTAACAGAGTCTTTCTCATCTTATACACAATACAAGGCATTAAGACCCATTATTTTAAGGTAAGGCTCACATGTGACATATTTTATTAAAATCTCTAGATTAATATTATCCACCAAGAAGTGGCAATGGGTAGCATATTATATGAGACCCCGTGGTATGATTATGTTCCTGTTTTTAATGATGCTAAAAAATCTGACACACTATATATTTTCATTATCTATTTGCTTGTCTACACTCTTTAGAACCTAAGCAAACTAGGGCACAAATTTCTCTGTGTTTGTTAATTCCTTTAACCCCAATGTCTTCAAGAGTGTTTGGCACATAGTGGTTGTTAATAAATGTTTCTTTAATGAGTAAATGCATGAACACATGTAAATATATTTGTTTGAAATCACTACCATTCAACTCATAGGACGTCTCTCTTTTACCATCACCACTCACAGCAACTTCAAATAGGAGATATGGAAGTAAGAATGTTTTTCCATCTGGTATACCATTTCACTACACCTCCAGCACATCTTATCTATTCTTAAATTTGTGTTTCTGTATGCTCTGTTCTCCAGTTAAAATTTCTTCACTCTTCATCTCTACCAATCTATGTACCTTCCTCCCTTAAAAATCTATCTCCATATCCTAACCCTCTAGTCATTCTTCTTTACATATTCCCTGTGTGTTCTCTCGATATCTGCATATTTTATGCTGTCTTTTTTTTGTGAACTAAAAATGGTCAACTGTTTGGTAAATGTTTATTCATAACTCTTGAGTCTCAAATGTACATCTCCAACTGAATAGGAACCCCTTAAAAGGAACAATTAGTCTATTGCACAGAGCACCCGCCACCCTGCCCGATTTCTTAATGACTCTTAGTCCCCCGTTGTCCTGCAGAGATTAGAGAAGGATTTAACACCTGGTAGCACTTTCCTTCTCGAAATTCCATCACCATTTTTTCTCTTCTTCAATAGGATCCACCCTTTCTAATTTGTTTCATCTTTTTTGTAGTTTCTTTCTTGTTATTTTGCTACTATTTATCTCTCATTCTTCTTTCTCAAAACATGGCATTTTTGAATCACATCAACAATTATAAATATACTTCAAAAATTACATGTATTTTTTCACTAGAGATGTTCTATATATAAAATTGGAAATCACATATTCTTATTACTAACAGTTTTGCTACTGGCAATATCTTAGCTTACTTTCTTTATATTTTTAATATGCTGTTACAAGCAAACAAAAAAAGTTGAAGTCCCACTCTGCATATACAAATTTTACCTCATTACATGAAGCTTTTCAAACTAAAGTTTATCATAATTGTTTCCTATCTTCTAATGTGTGCATGTCCAAAGCCATACTATTTATCTTAGAGCATAAGCTTGAGGGTGGTATTTTTATCTTAAATAAATTATATAAACTATTTAATCAAAATTTGTGTCTTGTCTTTGTATAGCATTGGGGAGAAGGAGAAGGTAAGGATGTGAGTTACTTAGTACTGATTGTTGGTAATGAATTAGTTATTGTATTATCTAAACTAATTTACATTTTTATGCTAATGTCATGCTGCAATATTTTCCTTAGAATGATAGATCTTTTTAAATAAAGTAAATAGTAAAATAATCTTATTGTTCTTCGCATGTAGATAAACTTTCTGTTTGAAGCAATCTTTTGATATATAGGTAATTTTGATCAGGATACGTGTGTATGTGCGTGTGTGTGTGTGTGCATGTGTGTGTATGTGTGTGTGGAGAGAGAGAAGAGAGAGAGATAATTCAATAATAGCTATATAGGGTGTTTGGGGCATGGTTATTCATGGAGGTGGGAAAAAGAAGGTTACTGTAAGGTAAGCTTTAGATTTCATAATATTTTACTCTTATACAGTTAACCTAAAAGTGATTAGAACCCTTTCAAAAGCAAGCATGTCTCTATGTCAGCAGTACAGTAATTAATTAACAGAAAACTTATTCCTCATCTCAAATTTAATGCCATTATCTGGATGATTGTTCCTCATTTGACTCCATATAAAAACACTTCTTCCATCAGAAGACCTAAATTGTGTTTGAAACTTGATGACAGACTCACCTTTTCGGCCACCAGTTACCATGCCTCTTTGTCTTTTAATCTTATTCTTGTATTCCCAGCTTCTACATAGTTGACTCAGTGCATTGTTAAGCTTCATGTTCTCATATTCATATCCTTTAAACAAATTTTTCTTTTCCTGAACAAAACAATAATAAAAATAGTTCTGGAATTTTTGCCAAATTTGATTCCAAGGTCCCTGTTGTTTGGAAAATATTTTTACTTTTGTTATATCCTATGTCTTGGTATTCCTCTGAATTCAGATTGTAATTTTGGATGTCCACAAGACACCTAAAGATTACTTTCATAGACTAAAGATATTTGGAAAGCAAATCTTCTGCTGGTTCTGAATAAAAGTTATAGCTATAGGTCCAAGATCATCAGTGGAATAGGTTGTCTGAAGATTTGCCAAACCAAAAAACAGGAACTAACTTGTTTTATAACTTCCTTTCTCATAACCCTAAAACCAGCTGAAAGTTTTTGGTTGACAATTTTCCAACATTTCTTTGTAAGAGTTTCTTCAGATAAGAAAATTGATCTTTCAAGCAAGCATTTTCTATGCCATAATTATATACTTTTTTAAAAGATTAGTCTTTTTTGTTTGTGTTATATATTGTTATTTTTATATATTTCTATTTACAGTTTACACTAAGATTGTGCAGCCTTTCATCATATAAATATACTTTTTCTTGTACAACTTTTATTTTAGAATGAGGAAGTACATGTGCAGAATTATTACAGAGTTGTATTGCGTGATGCTGAGGTTGAGGGTACAATTGAACCCATCAACCAGATAGTTAGCATAGTACTCAATAGTTTTGCAACCCTTCCCCCTCCCATCTCCCCTATCTAGTAGTCCCTAATGTTTATTGTTCCCATACTTACACCCACATGTACACATTGTTTAGCTTCCTCTTTTAAGTGACAACATGTGGCATTTGTTGTGTCAGTTTACATTACTTTGCTTAGGATAATGGTCTCCAGCTGCATCCACATTGCTGCAGAGGACATGATTTTGTCTTTTTTATGACTGCATAGTATTGCATCTGAATATGTACCACATTTTCTCTATCCAATACACCATTTATGTGCACCTGGGATATTTCCATGTATCTGCTATTGTGAACAGCACTGTGATGAACATACATGCACATGTGTCCTTTTGGTAGAATTATTTATTTTCCTTTGAATATATACTCAATGATGAGATTGCTGGGTCAAATAGTAGTTCAACTGTTAGTTCTTTGAGAAATTTTTAATTCCTCTTCAAAGTGGCTGGACCACTTTATATTCTGTCCAAGAGTGTATAGGTGTCCCCTTTATCCACAGCCTTGCCAACACCTGTTTTTCACTTTTTTTTTTTTGAGATGGAGTCTAGCTTTGTCACCCAGGCTACAGTGTAATGGCACAATCTCAGCTCACTGCAACCTCCACCTGCCGGGTTCAAGCAATTCTCCTGCCTCAGCCTCCTGAGTAGCTGAGACTACAGGCACATGCCACCATGCCTGGCTAATTTTTTATATTTTTGGTAGAGATGGAGTTTCATCATGCTGGCGAGGGTGGTCTTGAAATCCTGACTTTGTGATCTGCCCACCTCGGCCTCCCAAAGTGCTGGGATTACAGGTGTGAGCCACTGCACCCAGCCTCTTTTTCACTTTTTAACAAAAGTCATTCTGACTGTTATGAAATGAGATCTGATTGTGATCTTGATTTGCATTTCCCTTATGATTAGTAACATAGAGAATTTTTTCATGTTTGTTAGCCACTTGCATGTCTTCTTTTGAGAAGTGTTTGTTCACGTCTTTTGCCCACTTTTTAATGGGGTTATTTGCTACTGGCTTGTTGAATTATTTAAGTTTCTTTTTAGATTTTGGATATTACACTTTTGTTGGATACATAGTTTGTAAATATTTTCTCCTGTTCTATAGGCTTTCTGTTGCTCTGTTGATAGTTTTGTTTCGTTTTGTTTTGCTGTGCAGAATTACTTTAATTTAATTAGGTTTCATTTAGCAAATTTTGCCACAATTGATTTTAGAGATTTAGCCATACATTATTTGCCTACTTTGACATTCAGAAGAGTATTTCCTAGGTCGTCTTCTAGAATTTTTATAGTTTGAGGTCTTACATTTAAGTCTATAATCCACCTTACTTTTTGTGTATGGTGACAGGTAGGGGTCGAGTTTTATTCTTCTACATTTGAATAGCCAGTTATCTCCTCACTATTTACTGAATAGGGAGTCCTTTCCCCCATTGCTTGTTTTTTGTCAAGTTTGTCAAAGAACAGATGGTAGTAAATGTACAGCTTTATTTCTGAGCTCTCTTCTGTTCCATTGGTCTATGAGTCTGTTTTTGTACCACCACCATGCTTTTGTACACCACCATGCTGTTTTAGTTACTACGGATTTGCAGTGTAATTTGAAGTCGAGTAATGTGATACCTCCAGCTTTGTTCTTTTTGCTATGGATTACATTGACTATTTGAGCTCTTTTTTAGTTCCATATGAGTCTTAGTATAGCTTTCTCTGTGAAAACTCTGTGAAAAATGATATTGGTAGTTTTACAGAAATAGCATTGAATATGTAAATCACTTTGGGCAGGATAGCTATTGCAGCTATATTAGTTATTACAATTCATGTGTTTGGAATGTTTTTCCATTTATTTGTATCATCTCTAACTTTTTTCAGCAGTGTTTTGTAGTTCTCCTTGTAGAGATCTTTAACCTCTTTAATCTGATTATCTTTCTAAGTATTTTATTTATGTGTGTGGCTATTATAAGTGGAATTGTGTTCTGCATTTGGTTCTCAGCTAGAATGTTATAGGTGTGTAGAAATGCTACTGATTTTTGTACAATTAGTAAATATCCTGAAACTTTACTGAAGTAGCTTATCAGTTCTAGGAGCCTTTTGGTAGAGTCTTTAGGATTTTCTAAGTATAGACTCATATTGTCATAAAAGAAAGATAGTTTGGCCTTTTATTAATTTCTCTTGCCTAATTGCTCTGGCCAGGACTTCTAGTACTATGCAGAACATAAGTGGTGAGTGTGGGTGTCTTTGTCTAAAACTAGTTTTAAATGACCTAAATGTTCCAATGTCTTTTTGCTTTACAGGAAAACATATTTCTGCCAAATGACATATGGTCTTAAAATATAGATGTATGAATCATTAATGATGCAAACTGAAAGCTACTCATAAAATCCCCTAAAATAGTTTAGAGATCATTTGTATCTATCATCATGTTGATTGCAATCATTAGGAACGGTATCAGTTTGTACTCACACTGTCAGAGAGAAATACCTGAGACTGGGTAATTTATAAAGAAAAGAGGTTCAATTAGCTCATCATTCTACAGGTTATACAGGAAGCATGATGCTGGCATCTGCTCAGCTTCTGGGGAGGCCTCAGGAAAATTTCAGTCATGGCAGAAAGTGAAGGGAAGCAGGCCCATCTTACACGGCTAGAACATGAGCAAGAGAGAGACGAAGGATGTGCCACACTTTTTTAAACAACCAGATATTATGAAAACTCACTCACTATTGTGACCAAGGGGGATGATGCCAAACCATTCATAAGAAACCAACCAATTGATGGCAGTGACAGCCCATCTGGAGCGCCACTGCAAATATACCGGCTGCAGTGCGTGACACACAGCTGGGGTTGCATGCTCCATGAAGTAGGTGGAGCAGAGAACAGGCAAGAGCCCCATACCCTTCAGAGTTGGCGGGGCAGGACTCCCATCCTCTGGGTGCAGCTACAGGCACCCAGTTGTGGCTGCAGACCCAAGTATCTCTGCACACTCAAGGGACTAGAAAGCTCTCCCTCTCCCCCACAGGCTGAGATGTGTCTGCTCCTGTGACTTGGATTCTCCCCTGCTCCCAGTGCCCATTCCAGAGTGGGAGCAAAGTTGTGTCTGAGCTTTGGCACTGTCACAACCCAGCCAGTAGCGCACATACTTAGGGCAGTGCTGACATGCCAGCCCCTTGCTCCCTCAGCTCCCCTCTGAACTTTGGATGCCAACAAGCATGGGAGGGCGACTGGCGGGTGTTGCTGAGGGCATCTCAGTGCAGGCCTGCAGATGCCCATCAGCCATGAACAGCCTGAGTACCATTAAAGACATGACTCATGGTGGCAGGAGGCAGAGAGGCTCCTGGATAGAAAGAGGTGAGTCATTGGTGAAGCCCTACACTCAAGCCAGGGATGGCCTGAAGCATGGGGGCCAGGCTGCCAATTCCAGGGTGAATCCCGTGACCTGGAGTAAAATCTCCAGGCCCATCTATGGCTTCCCACGACTATTTGTGATTTTTTTGGTTCCATATGAATCTTAGTATAGCTTTCTCTGTGAAAACTGGTGTAGAAAGCTCTGTGAAAAATGATATTGGTGGTTTTAGAGGAAAAGCATTGAACATGTAATTTAGCATGCACTTTCTCCCTTCTGAAGACTGCAAAATCCCTGGACTCAGCCAGACTCACAGAGACTTCAGGACTAACAGTTGCAAAGAGGAGCTACTGACTGCGGAACTCCTCTCAGCTGATAGCTGGACACTCGTTGGGATAACCTGCCTGAGGAAAGGAGCTACCAACTTTGGGTCTCCTGAGAGCTGTTTTGTTGCTCAGTGAAGCTTCTCTTCACCTTACTCCCTCTTCAGTTTTCTGCCAACCCCATTCTTTCTGGACACAGGACAAGAACTTTAGACCTGTGGGATTGTGGGACTGAAAGAGCAGTAACACAAACAGGGCTGAAACACACCCCCACACTCGCCACATTGCAGGTGATGAGGAGAGAAGAGTGAAAGGGGAAAGAGCTATAGCCTTTCTGAGAGCCAGACCTAGGAGCTCCCTGAACCACGGCTGTGACACCCTCTTTGGGGCTCTGCAGTTCCTGCCATCTCCTAGCTTTCAGCACCACCACATTCCCCCAGTGCCTGAAGTGGAAGCTGCTTGCAATTCACCTGGTCCTGCCACAGTCTCGCAGGGAGCCAGTGCCTGGAGCTGCCCCCCTAGCCACAATTGGCACACCTGGCTGTGTGCAGTGGCCGGACTCCATGATCACTCACACACCCCTCACCGTTTCATGTCTGGCTAGCACTTGGCAGGCGTGGGATCCGGGCCAGTAGTACAAGCCAAGCACAGCCTGCCAGGCCAAGCGGGCAGATCAAGCCCAGTGGACCTCAGCAAAACTTGGGCAAAGGTACCACCAGCCACAGAGGTTTCACCCGGAAAAGCAACACCCTAAGGATCCTGTGACAATGATCCAATCACCTGCCACTAGAACCTACCTCCAACACTGGGGATTACAATTTAACATGCAATTTAGGTGGAGGCACAGATCTAAACCATATTATTCTGCCCCTTTCTCCTCCCAAACTTCATGTCCTTGGCACATTGCAAAATATAATTACGGCTTCCAAACAATCCTCCAAAGTATTAACTCATTCAAGCATTAACTCAAAAGACCAAAGTCCAAAGTCTCATCCGAGACAATGCTAATCCCTTCTGTTTATGAGCCTGTAAATCAAAAAGAAGTTAGTTACTTCCAAGATACAAAGTAGTGACAGACATTGAGTAAATACTTGTGTTGCAAAATGGAACAAATTGGCCAAAGAAAGGGGCTATGGGCCTCTTGCAAGTCTTGAATACTAGCAGTGCAGTCATTAAATCTTAATGCTCCCAAAATAATCTCCTTTGACTCCATGTTCCACAGCCAGGCACACAACGGGTGGACTCCCAAGGCCTTGGGAAGCTCCACCACTGTGGCTTTGCAGGGGTCAGCCCCCATGTCTGCTCTCACAGGCTAGCATTGAGTGCCCACAGCTTTTTCACACTGAGGGTACAAGTTGACATTGGATATACAATTCTGGGATTTGAAGGATGGTGGCCCTTGTGTTCCAACTCCCGTAGACAGTGACATAGTGGGGACTTTGTGTGGGGGGTCCAACCCCACATTTCCTTTCTGCACTGCCTTAGTAGAGGTTCTAAATGAGGGCCCCACTGCTATAGCGGGCTTCTGTGGGGGACATCCAGGTTTCTTTATACATCCTTTGATATCTAGGTGGAGGCTCCCAAGCCTCAACTTTTGCACTCTGTGCCCCTGTAGGTTTAAAATCACTTGGAAGCTACCAAGGCTTACAGCTTGTGTCCTCTGAAGCAGCAGTCCAAGCTGTACCTGGGCCCATTTTAGCTATGGTTAGTTGGGTCAGCTGGGATGCAGAAAGCAGTGTCCTGAAGCTGCATAGGGCAGTGGGACCCTGGGCATGGCTCATAAAACCATTCATTCCTCCTAGGTCTCTTGGACTGTGATGGGGAGAAGCTGCTGCAAAAGTCTCTGAAATACCTTTGAGGCATTTTCCTCATTATTTTGGCTATTAACATTCAGCTTCTCTTCACTTATGCAAATTTCTACAGCCTACTGAATTTCTCCCTTGAAAATGGGTGTATTAGTCAGGATTCTCTAGAGGGGCAGTGCTAATAAGAAATGTGCATGTATGAATAGGAGTTTACTAAGGAGAATTGATTTACATAATCACAAGGTGAAGTCCCGTGATAGGCTGTCTGAAAACTGAGGAGCAAGGAAGCCAGCAATGGCTCAGTCTGAGTCCCAAAACCTCAAAAGTAAGGAAGCTGATAATGCAGCCTTCAGTCTGTGGCTATTGTCTTGAAAGCCCTTGTCACACCACTGGTGTAAGTCCAAAAGCCAAATGATTTGGAGTCTGATGTTTAAGGGTAGGAAGCATCCAGCACAGAAGAAAGATGAGGCCCAAAAGACTCAGCAAGTCTGCTCATTCCACCTTCTTCCACCTGCTTTTTTCTAGCCATGTTGGCAGCTGATTAGATGGTACCCACCCAGATTAAGGGTGAGTCTGCCTCTTCCAATCTTACTGACTCAGAATGTTAATCTCTTCTAGCAAACACCCTTCCAGACACATGCAGAAACAATACTTTGCATCCTTAATCCATTCAAGTTGACACTTAATGTTAACTGACCCAATGGGCTTTTCTTTTCTACCACATGACCAGGCTGCAACTCCTACAAACTTTTACACTCTGCTTCTCTTTTAAATATAACCTTCAGTTTCAGATTATTTCTTTACTCATGCATATAAGCATAGGTTTTAGGAACAACCAGACAACATCTTGAACACTTTTCTGCTTAGAAATTTCTCTGCCAGATACCCTAATCATCACTTTCAAGTTCAAGGCTGTACAGATCCCTAAAGCAGGGGCACAATGAAGCCAGATTCTTCTTAAATCATAGCAAAAGTGGCCTTTAGTCCAGTTCCCAATAATTTCCTTATTTGCATCTGAGACCTCCTCAGCCTGCACTTCATTGCCCATATTACTAACAGCATTTTGTTCACAACCATTAGATATGTCTCTAGGAAGTTCCAAATTTTCCCTCATCTTACTCCAAGAAGCAAGAGAGAGAGAGAGTGGGGAGGCACTACACACTTTTAAACAGCCAGGTCTCACAACAACTCACTCACTATTATGACCAAGAGAAATGGTATGAAACCATTCATGAGAAATCTCCCTCATTATCCAATTACCTCCCACCAGGCCCCATTTCTAACATGGGAATTACAATTCAACATAAGATTTGGGTAGGAAACAGATCTAAATCATATCAGGAACAAAGATCAGAGGAGAACTAAATAAAATTAGAACAAAAAAGTACAAAAGATAAATAACAAAAAGCTGGTTCTTTGAAAAGATAAATAAAATCAATAAATCAATTCAAGATTAACCAATAAAAAAGATTAAATAAGCACAATTAGAAATGAAATGGGAGTTATTACAACTGATACCACAGAAATACAAAAGAACATTCAAGGTTACTATGAACATCTTTATGAACACAAACAAGAAAACCTAGAGGAGATAAATACACTCCTAGAAATATGTTACCCTTCTATATTAAGCCAGAAAGAAATAGAAACTTGGAAAAGACCAATAGAAAGTAGCAAGATTGAAACAGTAATTTTAAAAAAAAGCCAACAAAACAAGTCCAGGACAAGATAGATTCACAGCAGAATTCTATCAGGTATGCAAAGAATAACTGGTATCAATCCTACTGAAACTATTCAAAAAGATAAGAAAGAGGGGATCCTTCCATCATTATATGAAGGTAGCATTCCCCTAATACCAAGCCAGGAAAGGAAATAACAAAAAGAGAATACCATAGACCAATATCCCTGATGAACATAGATGCAAAAATCTTCAGTAAAATACTGGCTAACTGAATTCAACAGCATATCAAAAAGATAATACACCACTATTGAGCAGGTTTCATATCAGGAATGCAGGGTTGGTTTAAAATATGCAAGTCAATAAACATGATAAAACATATAAACAGAAGTAAAACAAAAATCATATGATCATCTCAATTATGAAGAAAAAGCATTTGACAAAAATCCAGCAGCACTTTATGATTAAAGCCCTCAGCCAAACAGGCATAAAAGGGACATACCTTAAGATAACAAAGCCGTCTACGACAAACCCACAGCCAACATTACTGAACAGGGAAAAGTTGAAAGCATTTTCCCTGGAGAACTGGAACAAAACAAGGATGCCCGCTTTCACCACTTCTATTTAACATAGTACTGGAAGTCCTAGCCAGAGCAATGAGAAAAGAGAAAGAAATAAAAGCCATCCAAACTGGTAATAAGGAAGTCAAACTGTCACTGTTTGCTGATTATATAATTACATACTTAGAAACCCTAAACACTTATCCAAAAAGTTCCTGAATCTGATAAATAAATTTAGTAAAGTTTCAGGGCACAAAATCAATGTACACAACCAAGTAGCACTGTTATACACCAACAGCAACCAAGCTGAGACTCAAACCAAGAACTCAAACTCTTTTACTATAGCTGTAAAAAAATAAAATACTTAGGAATATACCTAACCAAAGAGATAAAAGAGCTCTACAAAGAAAACTACAAAACACTGCTGATAGAAATCACAGATGACACAAACATGGAAATACACCCCATACTCATGAATGGGTAGAATCAATACTGTGAAAGTGATCATACTGAGGGAGAAGAAAAGAAAAAATATTGGAGGGAAAAATTTCAGACTGCAGAAGTAGCCTGCCGGAAAAGTCACAGCAACAGACAAAAATAAAACAACCTGGGAAGAAGAAAACTCAGACTGCATCTGGACAGATAAGCAAAACAGGGTCCAAAACAGACATTCTTGCTTCTTTTTCTAACTAGTGAGCTCTCAAAAAAAACTTTTCTCCACTTTTCAGTTATATTCATGGGGGGGGAACTTGCTCAGGGAGGAGTGGGGCTTATCAAAAACAAACCCACAGTTACACAAACAAGAGAAGTGGTGCTTTGTGCTTGCCTAGAGACATACCCACAGCTGCATGAGATAAGGGAAGTTGCACAGCCAGCTTTACTGATAAGAGAAGCTACTCAAACTGCTACAGAGATGAGAGGAGTTTCTTACAAACTTTTGAATTCAGCTGAAACATGGCAATCCACTCAGACTCCCCTCTCTGCTGCAGAAAGCTTTTTTTGTTTCACTTATTAAACTTTCACTTCAACCCCACCTTTGTGTCTGCATTCCTTAATTTTTTTAGATGTAAGACAAAGTACTTGGGGTACTAGTTTAGACAATGAGAAACTTCTACACTGAGGTGCATTGGTGAGACCGCAACATATATTTGGTGCATTGGCTGGAAACAAGAGAGTTGATCAGAAGGGTGAGTAAAAGTAGGCATTTTACTTTAACTCTTTACTTTCATTTCTAGACTTCTAGTTTATTACAATCTAATTTCCTATCACAGAAGCCCTAAGCCATAGCATAGGATTTGAAGGAAGTCTAGGACAACTGAAGATTTCTGGCTGGGGCTACACCCCTAGTGTTATCTGAAGGCCCTTAGACTAACTCCAGTCCCCAATGGCTCATCAGGGGGCTTGGCTCCAGGGCCTCCAGTCCTTTCCTATTGCATATTCCTCTCTCATCTCATGGCTATCACCTTTACTATCCCTTGGTATACACAATGTTGTGGGTGCTTTTGCAACCTAGAAATATAATCTTGCTGGTTAGAGTTAGTTGGTGTCTTAGTAATCAGGAATGTAACTAAAAGAATTGCTGATTTTTGTGATTTCCTTGAGACAGAGGACTTCAGAATTTCAGTCTAAATTTTCTAAAGCCTAGTGAGGCCTTTTTGTCCTCAGTGATAGATATTCATTGCACTGTATAGGGGGGTATTTCACCCCAAGTGAATATCCTCTTTTCTCTCTATTTGGATTGTTTGCCTCTCCATTTGGGTTGTTTCTTCCCTCCATGTAAAATCCCAGCACTGCTCAGTAAATTTAAACAGTTGCTTTATGAGACAAGTTAGTTTTCTTTTGCTTGGAGGCATGCTATGGGGACAGCTTGCCGCAGGTTTAGACTTCCCTCTCCATTCTCTGTTTAGAGAGGCTATGGAAGCAAAGTTACCACCTGGTTTTTAAAGGCTTACAGTGCCACCTAGTGGAATGGGAGATCCATTCCATGGGGAGTTTTGTCTGACCTTTGCCAAAAACCTGTAGCATTCCAGCTCTTCTCCCTTTTTTACATACCTCTGCTACAGACCAAACTTTATGCCCCCTCTGCAAGCAAGAGAACTCTGCTTTCAACAGTGAGGAGAAAAATATCCATCACAACCAAATTTTAATCTCAATACTCCTGCATTACCAGGAAGGCTGCCATTTGACCCTTATGTTTTCTTGAGACACATATTTTGCCTACAACTAGAATGGCATCTAAATAGAAAGTGGATTTTATGTCTGGAAGTTAACTGGAACCACCACCTAAGAATCAATTATCTAGTCTAATCCATTATAGGAGAGTATAAAGCTCAATCCAGTACACTCCCTCCATTAAGGGGCCTTGCATAAATGCAACTGTTATGTAGTTTCTCCCAAGATCCATTCATCAAGGAGTCACACAGACCACAAATGTCTAGGAAGTCAAAGGGTAATTATCTAATTGCCAAGCAGCAGACTAATGTCACATGGGTGAGCATGATTAGACCCATTGCTTAGCTTCTCTGGTACCATGGTTTGAGGGTCATGCCTGCAACCATGGGGTGGCAAATACAGTGCCAGGACCCAGGAACCAAAGAGGGAGAACAACTGGCGAGACGTCTCCCACTGTCTTTTCCCTCCACCCTGGGTCACACCTGAAAGAAAAGAGGAGACTTAGGAAAATCTCTTTGTCTCTTTTTCTAGATAGGTAACAGACCATATACATGGTGGGAACTTACACAGAGAGGAGCGGGGGCTTATCTAAAACAAACCCCACAGTTAAACAAACAAGAAAGTAGTGTTTTGTCCTTGCCTAGAGACATACCCCACAGCTACATGAGATAAGGGGAGTTGCACAGACAGCTATACTGATAAGAGAAGTTACTCAAACTGTTACAGAGATGAGTGGAGTTTCTTATAAAAACTTTTAAATTCAGCTGTAACCCACCATCTAATCGGACTCCCCTCTCTGCTGCAGAGAGCTTTTCTTTTCTTTTGTTAAAATTCTGTTCCAACTCCACCTTCGTGTCCACATTCTTAATTTTTTTGGATGTAGGACAAAGAACCCAGGGTATTAGTTCAGAGAATGAGAAACTCATACACTAAGGTGCATTGGTGAGACTGGAACAATACTACCAAAAGCAATCTATGAATTCAATTAAATTCCCACCAAAATATCATCATCATACTTCACAGAACTTGAAAAAGCAATCCTAAAATTTATATGGAACCAGAAAAAGGAACTCGCATAGCCAGAGTAAGACTAAGCAAAAAGAACAAATCTGGAGGCATCACATTACCTGACTTCAAACTACGCTAAAAGACTATAGTTACCAAAACAGCATAGTACTGGTATAAACCAGCATAGTACAGGCACGTAAACCAATGCAACAGAACAGAGAACCCAGAAATAAGGCCAAATACTTGTATCCAGTTGATCATCAATGAAGCAAACAAAAACATGAAGTGTGGAAAGGACACTCTGTTCAACAAATAGTGCTGGAATAATTGGTGTGCCACATGTAGAAGAATTAAAACTGCATCTTCATCTCTCACCTCACAAAAATCAACTCAAGATGGATCAAAGACTTAAATCTAAGTCCAGATCATAACAATTCTAAAAAATAACATTGGAAAAACTCTTCTAGACATTGGCCTAGACAAAGAGTTCATGACCAAGAAGCCACAAGTAAATGCAACAAAAACAAAGATAAATAGATGGGACTTAATTAATCAATGTATTCCTAGGGTCGCAATTTTTGAAATTTTTGCTATCAGACCTTGGTGATGACCTTGATCAGTAGAAATATAAATAATTCCCACATGCTTAGCATTCTAATAATGGAACAGTAGGCATAAATTTAAACTAAACAGCTTCTGTACTGCAAAAGAAATAATCAGCAAACAGACAACCCACAGAGTGGGAGGAAAAAAGTCTTAGCAAATTATGCATTCAACAAAGGCTAAAATCCAGAATTCACAAAGAATCCAAACAAATTAGAAAGAAAAAAAATCCATCAAAAAGTAGGCTAAGGACATAGACAATTCTCAAAAGAAGATGTATGTACCTATGAAACAATCCTGCAGGATCTGCACATGTACCCCAGAACCTAAAGTACAACTAAAAAAGGAAGATATACAAACAGCCAACAAACATATGAATAAATGCTCAATATTACTAATTATCCAGGAAATGAAAATCAAAACCACAATGTGATACCATCTTATCCCTGCAATGATGCCTATAATTTAAAAATCAAAAAATTAGACATTTGTGTGGATGTGGTGAAAGGGAATACTTTTACACTGCTGGTGGTAACATAAACTAGTATAATCACCATCGAAAAACAGCATGGAAAATCCTTAAAAACTAAAACTAGCTTGATGGGGATAGTACTGAATCTATAAATTACTTTGAGCAGTATTGCTATTTTCACAATATTGATTCTTCCTAACCATGAGCATGGAATGTTTTTCCATCGGTTTGTGTCCTCTCTTATTTCCTTGAGCAGTGATTTGTGGTTCTCCTTGAAGAGGTCCTTGACATCCCTTGTTAGTTGTATTCCTAGGTATTTTATTCTCTTTGTAGCAATTGTGAATGGAAGTTCACTCATGATTTGCCTCCCTGTTTTGTCTGTTATTGGTGTATAGGAATGTTTGCGATTTTTGCACATTGATTTTGTATCCTGAGACTTCGCTGAAGTTGCTTATCAGCTTAAGGAGAGCTTGGGCTAAGACAATGGGGTCTTCTAAATATACAATCATGTCGTCTGCAAATAGAGGCAATTTGACTTCCCTCTTTTCCTTTCTTCATAGAATTGAAAAAACCACCTAAAACTTCATATGAAACCAAAGAGAGCCCACATAGCCAAGAGAATCTTAAGCAAAAAGAACAAAGCTGGAGGCATCACGCTACCTGACTTCAAACTTATACTACAAAGCTACAGTAATCAAAACAGCATGGTATTGGTATCAAAACAGAGATATAGACCAACAGAACACAACAGAGGCCTCAGAAGTAATGTCACACATCTACAGCCATCTGATCTTCAACAAACCTGACAAAAGTAAGCAATGGGGGAAAGGATTTCCTATTTAATAAATGGTGTTGGGAAAACTGGCTAGCCATGTGCAGAAAGCAGAGACTGGACCCCTTCCTGATGCTTTACACTAAAATTAACTCCAGATGAATTAAAGATTTAAACATAAGACCTAACACCATAAAAACCCTAGAAGAAAACCTAAGCAATGCCATTCAGGACATAGGCGTAGGCAAGGACTTCATGACTAAAACACCAAAAGCAATGGCAACAAAAGCCAAAATGGACAAATGGGATCTAATTAAATTTAAGAGCTTATAAATTAGTTCAACCATTGTGGAAGATGGCGTGGTGATTCCTCAAGGATCTAGAACTAGAAATACCATTTGACCCAGCAATCCCATTACTGGGTATATACCCAAAGGATTATAAAACATTCAATTATAAAGACACATGTACACATATGTTTATTGTGGTACTGTTTACCATAGCAAAGACTTGGAACCAACCCACTTGCCCATCACTGATAGAACTGGATGAAAGAAAATGTGGCACATATACACCATGGATACTATGCATCCATAAAAAAGGATGAGTTCATGTCCTTTTAAGGAACATGGATGAAGCTGGAAACCATCATTCTCAGCAAACTGACACAAGAACAGAAAACCAAACACCACATGTTCTCACTCATAAAGGAGAGTTGAACAATGAGAACACATGGACACAGGGAGGAGAACATCACACACCAGGTCTTGTCGGGGGTTGTGGGGGGCTAAGGGAGGATAGCAAGGGGTGGGGGGATTGGGGGAGCTAACATTAGGAGAAAAGCCTAATGTAATGATGGGGGGGATGGATGCAGCAAACCACCATGGCATGTGTATACTTATGTAACAAACCTGCACATCCTACACATGTACCCCAGAACTTAAAGTATAATAATAATAAAAAAAGAACTAAAAGTAGAACTACCCTTTGATCCAGCAATCCCATTACTGGGTATCTATCCAGAGGAAAAGAAGTCATTATATGAAAAGACACTTGCACATGCATGTTTATAGCAGCAAAATTCACAATTGCAAAATATGGAATTAGTCTACATATTCATCAACCGACAAGTGCATAATAAAATGTGAAAATATGTTCCAATGTTATCTTCTAGAATTGTTATGGTCAGGTCTTGGATTTAAGTCTTTGATCCATCTTGAGTTGATTTTTGTGAGTTGGGTGAGGAAGATGTAGTTTTAATTCTTTTACATGTGGCATGCCAATTATCCCAGCACCATTTGTTGAAGAGGGTACCTTTTCCACACTTTGTTTTTGTTTGCTTTATTGAACATATATACATTATATATATATATAGCATATATATATATAGCGCATGTATATGTGTGACTGTGTGTAATATATATAGAGAGCATATATAGAGAGCATATGCTCTATATATATATTACACACAGGCACACACACACACACACACACACACACCAGCACACACACCAGGAACTACTAATCAGCTACAAAAGGAACAAAATAATGGCATTTTAAGCCACCTGGATGGAGTTGGAAACAATTATTCTAAGTGAAGTAACTCAGGAATGGCAAACCAAACAGTGTATGTCCTCATTTATTAGTGGGAGTGAAGCTATGAGGATGTTAAGGCATAATAATGACATAATGGACTTTGAAGACTTGGAGGGAGAGGATGGGAGATGGGTGAGGAATGAAAGACTACACATTTGGTGCAGTATATACTTCTTGGGTGATAGGTGCACCGAAAATCTCAGAAATCACACCTAAAGGACTTATCCATGTAACCAAATGCCACCTTTCCCCAAAAAACTATTGAAATAATTAATTAATTAATTAATAAGTTAAAGGGATATCTGCTTTTTCATATTCATTGCAGTATTACTGACAATAATCAAGATATACAATCGACCTAAGTAACTATCATTGGATGAGTGGTTCAAGAAAATGTGGTATATATATACAATGGAATAAATTTCAGCCTTAGAAACAAAAGGAAATCCTGTCATTTGTGACAACATGGATGGATCTGGAGAACATTATGCTAAATGAAATAAGCCAGGCACAGAAAGACAAATACCACATGCTCTCACTTACACATGGAATCATAAAAAATTGAACTCATACTAGTAGAGAGGAGGATGGTGGTTACCATAGGCTAGGGTGAGGTAGTAAATAGGGGGTTGTAGACCAAAGGGTATAAATTTCAGTTATGCAGGAGGAATAAATTTTGAGATCTATTGCACAAGAGAGCAACTATAGTCAATAAAAATGTATTGTATATTTCAAAACGAGAGTAAGTCTCAAATGCCTCACCATGAAAAATAAGTAAGTGAGGCATTGGATATGTTATTTTGCTTGATTTACTCATTTCACATTACATACATGTATGAAAACATAACATTATACCTCATCTCATGAATGTATACAATTAGGATTTGCCAATTACAAATAATATTAGTTTAAAAATAAATAAAAATGAAAATAAACCATATCAGGGACATTGAAGAAAATTTTCTCATTTTAACTGCACAGTACTGGTGGCTAATTGTGCTCCAGAGAGCATGTAACTGTAAATATGTTACAACATCTTAATAGCAGCGGGGTAAACATGCTATATATATGAGATGGGAAAGTTTACCTAAATAATTGAAGTTCATTATGTCAAATTACCTCAAACTATAAATAAAAATATGGAAGTAAAATGACACTTGCTTTTGTTAATTTCTATCCTTGTAATACTTATGCTACCAAATGCCCTTTTTTGGATAATATTACCTGACAAAGATACTGAAAAACAGTGAAAACAATCCTTGCTCATCTGAAATACTTGCACTCCCTATGTGAATTTTTTCTGATGAGACATGCATTACTGCTTTCATACCCTTTCACCAGGATGAGTCAGGGTGAGTTCGCTATTCATGCACTAAGTAAAGGGAACAATCACACCTAGGAGTTTATTTATTTATACAATCTTCACGCTTTATGGGCAGTGAACATGCCATTGAAAACCTCTTTAACTTTTGCATTATTCAATAAGCTTGCCCCCTTTCCATTTTGCAGTTATTGTCTATTTATAACGGCATTGGATTTTAACTGTATTTTTAAAAATAATAATGCTTTGAAAATTTAATAACTTACACAATGATATTTCCCTGATTGTGTTATATTTCAAATAAAATTTTGTATAAAAACTCAATTCAATGGAATATTTTGTTGTTTGAAACAATATTCTGCATATATTCTAAATAAATTCTTTTCTACTCAAAAATAAATTCCTGTGCTGTTCCACACTTTCTTTCCAGACTCAAGTATATTTAATCTTATTTTTACTTTTGTTAAAAAAACTTATGAAATGCTTATATTGCAATTAATATATTATTATTAATATGCTTACAAAATTATAAAATTCAGCAATATTGTTTTCAAGATATCTCTCCCTTTTAAAATTTTGCCTAACGTAAAAACACTTTACACTCAAGGTGAACACACTTAAGTTATAATTAACACACTTTCAGCCCTGAGGATGCAAATCACTACTGTCAGTTTTGATAAGCCAGGAACAAATTGTTAGTCCATCACACATCCTGTCCTTACAGATAGTCTAAGAAATCATAAAGCTTTCTAAATTACCTAGTTTCCTAAATTTCATTATCCTCTAAGGATCAATTAAAACTGTTTAAACCGAGAGTGCTGTCCACCAAGCAATGGTCTTTCTTATGCACATATGCACGCACACACATGCATATTTATTCTATGTTCACTAAATTCATAAGACTGAGTTAAAATCATATTCATGATTTAAAGTTAAAATAAAATGTGTTATTAAAATTGACAAGTAGTTGTTTATAAAAACCACAGAGCAATTAGAAAAACTTAGATAGAATACTGGAGGGAGAAAGGGAGAAGGATGGTAAAAGCAATCAGAGTGGACAATTTGGTTTATTTCATAATTTTTTCTAGGATCAGACTTTGGAAAAACTGGTAATATTTTCAACATATAACCTTTCTTTGAATTGTGTATTATATTTCAAACTGCCCAACCATAACTGAAACCCAGAGTATTCACTAGAATACTATAAAGTAACTTTTAATATTTCACTTGTTTTATTTTATGTATGAGGATAACAGATGGCATTTCACTATTTACTTCTTTTTCTGTTTAGGGAAAAAGACTTTCTGACCTAATTGGAGATTACCAGCTCTAATGCCTCCATTAGTTAAGCTTTAACAATACAGTTAGAGAATAAAATATTAGCTTCATTCTTGAATTTATTTGCTTTCACAGATTTGTTTCTACCCTAATGTCATTTTAAGCGTGCTTTTAGTATGTTAATTATAATTAAGATCACTATCTCTTAAAAATTAGAGGGGTATGGAGTAAAAAATATTTAATGTATGATTCTGTCAATTATATTTAAAATTCTGTCACCAAAACCTCAGTAATGAGGTTTTATTAAAAAAACTTAATATTGTTCCTAGTTTCAAGTCTCATTGTGTTTTATTTCTGGTGAAAATAATCACTTTGTTTTCATTTTGCTGTAACACAGACTAGCTTATTTTCATAAATAAACTTCCCCTAGATTTTTCATTCAGCTCTTTAAATATCAGAAGATTAGAAAATAGCAGCTTGTAAGAGGAGGACAACGATCTCCTAGGGTAGAACAGGTTATAAGGCACTTTGGAGAAAATGTAGGACATTCACTGCTGTGACAATTCTCTGCTGAATTGGATAGTCTTGTGTTTCAATCAAAAAAGATATTATACATCACAGAATTTCAGGGTTTATATACTTGAGATAATTAAAATTCATAGGTAAAGAACTCAGGGAGATGGTTCTAAGTGCTTCCTACTCTGAAATTCTGTGGTGTATAAAATCTTTTTGGTATTGCTGTAATTAATATTATGTCATATTACCAATGCATATGTAACATATACATATAATCATATGTATAAATATTTTGTATTATACATATATTATACCTGTTACATATCTCAACCATATAACTCTTTCATTACAATTTATTACTATGTAACATCCCTCGGCTTTCTCAAGCTCCTATGCTCTGAAAAACTTTCTTTGTAATTAAATCAAATCTCTCCTACTTCAGATTTCATTATTCATAAGTTTCACAGCATTTTCTGTCAGAAAAATATATAGAAACCATGTAGTCCCATCCTTTGCATTTAACAGGAAAGAGGCAGAATCTCACAGATCTTCTCAAGTTTATGGCAACTTAAAGATAATATCATGACTCATGCCTGTATCTCCTACCCCTCAGTCCATTATATCATGCTGTCTTCCCCATGTTTATGCATCTTTTCAAACTGTTAAATCTCTGTTCTACCTTTGATACCTATGCTAATTCAAACAAACAAACAAAAACTCTTTTTGCCTTAAGGATTGAAATATCTGGTACTCCAATTTCCCAGATAATGAGAAGTGTTGACAGGCTGCCTCCTTAAACCTTTCCTAGCAACTGTTATTGCCACATTTCTATTTTTCTTGTCTTAAGATATATAACTTGGGAGGAGTGACACAAAATTATCATCACTAACGAGTATCCTGAAAAATCGGAGTCTGATGAGATTAAGTAAATGTATTCATTTTCTACTACTGCATAACACATTACCACAAATTTCCTGGCTTAAAACAATATAAATGTATTATCTTACAGTTCCCATAAGTCAGAATTCTGAATTAGTTGGTTTAACTCTGCATAAAGGCTCATCAGGCTTAAATCAGGATGTTGGCAAAGGGCTGCAATCCCATCTGAAGCTTGAGGTCCTCTTCCAAACTCACATGGCTTTTATATGAACTTAGTTCCTTGGGATTGTAAGATTAAAATTCCAATTTTCTTTCTTGTTCTCAGCTGGGGGAGGGTGGGGGTCATTGTTATATCCTTTAAAGTACCAGTCATTCTCTGCTGCAAGGATGTCTTCACAACGTTTCAAAGAGAGTGGCAGGAAGCAGCCAAATGCCTAGGCAGATAGGGGTGAGTCCCTGGTGAAACCCCACCTCCAAACTGAAGACAGTTTAAAGCCTGAAAGCCAAGCTACAAGTTACATCCTTGGACCAGATTGAGAACTTGTCTTCCTGTATCGCATGATTTCCTCTGATTGGTTCCCACCCTTCACCTATTTTACGTATACCTACCCTTTCCTAATTGATTTTCTACTCTGTAGTGCCCACCTTTGAGTGTCTTCTTCACTTTAAACCTGTTTGCATATTCACAAACCAATCAACACACACTCCCCATTCTTAGTCTTATAAAAGTCACCAAACTCAGCCACATGGGGGGGACTTTCCTGCCTTTGGGTAGGGGGGAACAACCCCACATCCTCTCCTTGCTGAGAACTTTTCTTTCACTTAATAAATTCTACTCCACTTACTCTCCGTGTTTGTGTGCCTAATTCTTCCTGATTGTGAGGCAAGAACTTGGACCTGGCTGAGCTAAGGAGTAGAAAGACTACAGCAGAGATTTATTTCCTCAAGGCCAGCAAAATAAATGTCTCAAATGCTTCAAATCTACTTTCAAGAAGGGCACAGTTTCTTTTACAGCCTCAACTCATTAAGTCAGAGCCAATCAGGAAAATCTTCCTTTTGATTAATAAAAAGTCAACTAACTTGGGAAATTAATTACAGCAGCAAAATCCCTTCACATTTATTATATAATGTAACTTAATCACAAGAGTAAAATCCAACACATTTCCAGTCCTTTATAACTCAAAGAAAGGGAATTATGCATGCTATGTCTACCAGAGGGCAGGAATGTTAAGGGTCATCTCAGAATTCTTTTAACTACACTACGTATTCACCTAGCAATGAGGAGAAGATAAACATTGGGTGACTAAAGGAGAAAGATGAATAGTATACATACGTTTAGAGAAGATGATCCTAAGACAAAACCTTGACTCTTGACAGTCAAAACCATGGTCACCATATTAAATAACTTTAGCTGTTTTGTGGATAATTTTCTAAGTTCACAGCCGAATTGCATTTAATTAATACCTATTAAAAGAAAGGTATTTATAAGTACCCACTATCTACTTCCAAATATTTGTTTTATTTAATCCCCATAGAGACCTGGAAAGAAACATAATTTTTACATCATCCTAAGAAAATATGCTCATAATTTGATCAAAGTGATACATAACCAGTTAAAGTAGAGTTGGACTTGAACTCCAATCTTTTCTTTCTAAGTTCACTACATTTCTACTACATCAAAGGCCCCACAACTTACTTGCTCTGTACACTAGGCTCCATTAGCACAGGTAGAGGACTATCAGTATATAATGCAATCCTGGACCTCACTGAATATGACATGTATTTGGCAAAACAGCGGTCTCACAAAAATCATGAAATAATGGAAAGTAATTAATTTAAGAATAAGTATGAAGTGAATAGTAGTTAAGTTGTAGACACATTTGTGGTACTATAGAATACCAAGCATATCTTTATTATCAATTTTATTATTCTCTTCTTACTTCTGTGTTTCCACACTAGACCATGAACTACTTGAAGACAAGACTAAATCAAATTCTGTTTTGTAGTCAAAAAAGTTGGCACAGAACTTGGTATGTAATAACATAGGCTCTCGATTGATGTTTGTTCAAAGTCAATTATTTTCCCTATAGAGTACTTTTCATTGTTACGATTGTAGTAAAATTTCTTATTAAGCATGTTCTTTCTACCTAAAGCATAGGTTATACTAACAAACTAGGAAGAATTTTGAAGCAATGATCACATGGTTTGTAGAAAGGCAATTTAAAATCTAGAATAAAATAGTATTCAGAAAAGGAATATTAAAAATAAGAAATTCCCATTCTAGATACTAATGAACCAAAGATGACTACTACGAGATCTCTACCCTTGAGAAAGACACTTACAGTCCCATGGAGAAAGAGCAACAAGCACAAATTATGGAAGAGCACGGAGAGTATGCCAATAGAGTATCCGTCATGGTGGCATTGAGGAAGAAGTGGTTAGGTCTGCTTGGAAATGCATAAACACGTGTTTTTGTCAGTCCTATGGGAGTATTTAATAAGAAAAACATTGTTACTTTAATTAAATTGTCATGGGTTGTGGTTTCTCTGAGAACAAAGAAAAATATGTCTCTCTATATTTCAGTTTCTAAGGCAAGGGAACCATATTTAGACATTAAATGCTACATACGCATAGGGAAGCCTTCATTGAATTAAATAAAAAATTATTTGAAATTACTCAGTTTTATGACTGAAAATGAGAATGGAGTTATCCAATAGTGATGACTTCATTTACCAATGCACAGTTTTAATGTATGGTATATATTAAATATATATGGCATATATCAAATAAATCTATATACTAAATATTAACATTTCTATAATATAAATTCTAATATCTTAAATATTTTTCATGTTAAATGACAAAATTGTATAACACTAATCCTTACTAATTGCCAGTTGTTTCATTCTGTCATATGAGAAGACCTTTAGTAAAAGAAGGTCGTGTAAATTGTATAATAAAAGTAAAATGAGATATTCCAGTACTGTGAACAGAACAGGAGATGGATTGCATGGAAATAAATGCACACATTGTTGCTGATGTTGATTCTAATGAAGCAGGTGTGTTTTATTCTGCAAATGTTTTTAGTTTGTAATTAATCATTTTGTGAAATGATTTTCCTCTTAAATACAAAATTAGATTTTTTTTGCCCCCTTCTGACAATTCATCAATTTCATCTTATCAGATCAGTATTTCCAGAACAGGCAGTGGCAAAGCAACATATTTATACACATTTAATGTGGCTTTTATTGCAATGATATAAAAATAAATGTATTTTTTCTTATAATTTACAGAAAGAAAATGTTTAAAATTATATTTGGATAGAGTGAGCTTGGTTTGATCCAGTAAAGTCTGAATACTAAATGTACAAGTTCTGCTTTAAAGCTTAGAAGGACTTATTTAAATAAATTTAACCACAAATGTAATATTAGCTGAAATTATAATCAAGCCAAAGTAGGGGTTAGTATGTTTTACTCTCCATTTTTTCTAACATCTAACATACTACCTAAGAGTTCTCAGTAAATATTTGGTTCAGTGAAAGAAAGAATTAACCAATATGTTCTTGGGTAGCCAATACTTAGTATGTTATGAATTTGTTTATAAAGCCATGGACAGGTTTGGCATATCTTTAAACTTAGAATTAAGGATATAAGGGATAATTACTTGTTCTAACACAAAATATTAGCACATCATCCTTACCATTTCCATTTTCATTGTCCATTTTCAATGTAATTAAGTTCTCAAAATGTTTCTGAAACTTAAGAACAGTAAAAGTGTATTCTATCAGAACTATGCTAGCCCTTATTTCACAAGCCAAGGAACCACTGTCAGGATTCTGCCAACTCCAGTGTTTGTCCATTGTAGTAATAAATTTAACAATCAAAAAATGACCACGAAGTGAGTATGTGGACCCAGTAGACTTACTATGATCCAGACATGAAATACAAAGTCATTTATTACCTGGCCTCTATCTATCCCACACTCTAAACAGCAATCTACAATAATACCTGTATCCTTAAGTATCAATGTCAACTCATATCCTGAATCCAATGGTCCTAGAATTGTTTGATATTCCACTTTTCCCAATATACAACTACACAAGTCATAGGTCCCTTTGTATAAGGACTGGAGAATCAATATAACAACACTTGCTATGCTGTCTCAGAGTTCTTCCTCACGAAGACCTGGCATCGTCTTCAGTCAATGGGTTTGGGCTTGAGAACTTGGCTCTTTCCAAAACTAGCCATGGGGTCACTACTTTATTGAGACTGCTTCCCTCAGGCTCACAATCATCCATCCTTGGTTATTTTTTGTTGTATACATTGGGCAATATTCTTTTTGGTTGCACATCTCTGAGCCTTTGATTCTTTCATCCATCCCAGGTTAAGTCCTGGCATTTCTACTTCACTTTGTGAGAACCACCACATTTTTCAAACCTACGAGAGGCAACTTAGCAGTGTATTAGCACCATCTCCAATAGTCCTTTCTAAGACAGTAAATTCTGTATTACAGGAGAGTGCACTTATACTAATTTTCCTTATCTAAATTTATATTCCATCTTGTTTGAAACAGCATCGATGGGATCCAGACTCATACACACACACACACACACACACACACACACACACACTGACTTCCTTCTGGTACGTGTCAGCTAGATATTGAAGCAATTTTGGTGTATAGCTCCTTTTCTTCTTAGAAGGCCCAGCACTTCTTTGACTGGTTTATATTGTAACATGACTGTACTTATTGATTTGTTAGCTATGACGTATGAATGTAGATCCACAGGGGGCAGGTATTGCATTTGAAAGGAGAGTCCTCTACATTGTCTTTAAGCAGGGTGGCAAACTACCCTTCAAAGTGGAAGACTAGGCTATTTTTGTAGACCCAGAAGGTTAAAGGTAATACAGAGATTTAATTTTAAGTGCATCAATGCAGATGTCTCCATCCAAGTCCTGAAATCATAACCTTTTCCAATTAGGGCCCTGACTTTGGCATTTCAGATTTGCTGTGGAAGAGAATTCAACTTTCTCTGGAGTGCTTATACTCCTATAATTAAGTGCAGGGTCTGATTATCGCCATTTTCTATCCTTCAACTTCTGGAGATGATAATATCTTTATATGCTGCCAAGAAATCTTCTGGCTTTCATATTCAAATTATATTGCTTATTAATCACTCTCAGTCTTTCATTGTCTTTTTCCAGTGCATAAATTATCCCTAACACAGTCATCAGGTTCAAAAGTTCTTAGAATTAGTCTCTCTTATTATTGCTCAAAAAAAAAAAATTGTTCAAATGCCTGTGATATACTTTTCTAGGTATTCACTTCCTTCATTATTTTATCCCAGTTCATCATTAATGAAAATGCAAAGTATTGTACAACAGTAGAAGCCAGGGGAGGTGGTCAGTTTTTCATCTGCTATCAGTTATCCATCACATTTTAGAATTTGTTCCCAGGAAGCTTCCTAGTGCCAACTGAAGTATTTTGGGTTCATCAAAGACCAGATTCTGAGACTTTCACAGTTTCGAGCAGGAAGTTTACAGGATAACAATACTCATGGGGGAGGAGGGAAGGAGGATTGGGCAGAGGGAGAAACAGGACTGCTGGGAAGTCGCAACTGAGGTCTCAGCTAATCCTACGGGGATCTCTGGACTGCAATGGCTCTTCAGAGTCCTCCTGCCCTAAGGCAAGAGGTCTCTGCCTTTATGCTTCATTATTTACCAGTCATTGCGTATTGGCTCACCCCATGAAGATGATATGAACTTCAGAAAGACAGCTATCTTTTGTTAGAGTGCAATTTGCATAATGGAATTCAGGTGAGATTCATTAGTCACCAACACTCCATACAGCCAGGGCCCAAACTGCCTCTTCCTGAATGGGAGACATGGGCAGTTTGCTATGGAACCCACTACAATTTCCAAAACATATTTGCAATTCTACATGGATATTCTGGAAGTTTTAAAATGTAACACAATGAAATAATTTATAATAGTGATTTTGAGAAGGGTGGTAACTTGAAAGTAAAAAGAATTTTATAGCAGGATGTATACTTGATGATTTTCACACAAGATGGAATACTCTGCTTAGGTTTGAAGCTGGCCAGTGATTCACAAACTTTGCAAACTGTAGAAACCCCAATACTATGTAATGTATAATGTGAGCCTGTAGGTTTAATTTGCAGGCTTTTGTACTGGATTTGACTTGGAAGTGTTTGCTGGAAAAGGCCCTGGTCTTGATCACTGTGCTCCAAAGGGCTCTTTGCCTGGCTATCCACAGTCAGATAACGGTGCTTAAAGCCATACTTTAGGTTCCTCATGAACCATTTATTCTTCCCTTTCTTCTTGTAGTTGCCATATTTCAACTCACCACACAATGGCTGCTAGCTGCATGTGATGACTTTCTGAGAAATAATTATTAAAATGCCTGACAGAGGAGATTATATACTTAAAAAACAGAAGTCAGAAAGACTGACAAACTGGACACAATTTGCTATTTCTTAGTTAAATACATAATTCAGGAATTAACTTTGTTTTCAATGGAGCAAGGTGTTTTCACCATATCTTAAGGATAAATGGAAAGAGGGAAATAAAAGCTGATTTTAATGTGAATGAATAATATAATCCTAAATTGTTTCTATAAAATAAAAAATCTTCACTATTTGTCTTTATTTTTTCTTAGTTCAAATAATCTCTCACAAATATTAAGTAATTTAAAAAACTTTCACTATGGCAATATGGTTATTCAAGTGAAAAATTAGCACTTTAAGCTACTTCCAAGCCCACAATGAAATGTTTCTTATAACAATCTCCTCACCGTTGAATTGGATTCACTTTCAAGTCAGTCTCCTTTCAGGCAAAATTATCACATATAATTAGCTTACACAGAGACTTGCTCTAGCCAAACTAGGCTGTCACTTTATATACAAAGTATATTCTTATGTGAAGGGTAAGAGACCCTCATAATTATAACTGCAAAAGATTTCTCTAAAGATAATAATAAGCTTGTCTTTAGCGAGACAGTTTTAGCTTTAACTAAGATCTTTCAAATCGAGATATATTGTATATTTGAGGAATGGGGTTAGGTAGAATTGAGTACCTTTCTGAAACAAACTATCTTTAACCTGTTTCTCTGTGAACAATTTTCTTTAGGATGGCTTGTTACAGATTTTTCTTTTTCTTCCCTATTACTCCTTGAATAGTTTACAAAATAAGTAAACAATAACCATAAAAGTCCAGAGCAATTCAACACAAGTATTTCTAAATTCATTATCTGGACAAAATTCCTTGGGAATAACCAGAAAAAGGTTGAGTTGGGATAAAGGCAATGCAAAGCATGAAGAAGGCAATATAGAAATAAATGAGGGGGTAACTCTCCTAAATGGAAATAACATTTCTGAATCAAGTCATATATTAAGTAGAATGCAAAAGCCATGACATAAAATGACCCTTTCAAGGATGTATAATTTTTACTTTTCCAGTCAACATAATATAGCTCTTCTGAATGATTTCTACTTCAGGAGACTACAGATACTGCTCAATAAAGAACATTTTAAAAACAGGCCGAAGGGGGACAGAAATGATGTTTAATTTGAATGGTAACAAATACAGAAATGTGATGTAACAAGATGTTGTAGGAGCATAATTTAATAGAAATAATGTCTCTAAAAGTATGAAATATTTGCCAAGGTAAATAATGGAAATAGATGGAAATGACATTTTCCTACAATTTGTCACTGCTAGGTTGGCCCGTGTTGCCAAACCTACCAAAAAATGTTGATGGCTGTGGTGTCCTTGCTTGTTAGTAGAGCCACACAGCCTCAGCTGTTTACTTCCAGATTCCAAATATCACTCAGCTGTATCTTCTCTGTGGAAACTAGTCACATGACTACACTCTGGTTAAAAGAGGGGAAACCAAAATTTATTTTAAATTCTAAATATAGAAGGCAACTTTGGGAAACTATCAAACTGGAAAGCAATTTTCAAAAGATTTGGCTGTTACAAACTGCATCATTCCTTTAGGGCAGTAAAGATGATTTTCAAGTCAAGGATGAATAGAGGTTCCTGTACAAGAGCTAAGCAGGACTGTTAGATAGCAAACAGTTCAGACTGGAACAGAGAGACAGAGGACTTCAGAAGGTAGGTAGTCAGAAAAAAAGATGAAATCGGTAAATTAAGCAATGAACGGATTATTTTCTAGACATGGCAGGAACTTTAAATTTTTGGTGAAGCATTTTGGAAGAACTCATAGGTATTTAGATAATTCAGCAATAAAAAAGACAATATGTAAATTCAGTGATATATTTAGGTTGCTCCAACAAAGTTAAAATTATAGTACAATGGATCAGCAGTAAGTGAATTATTTTAAAATATGCATAAAATATAAACATTGAATGATGACTTAACTAAAAGAGGTGATGTATTGGGAGAATGGGTGGAAGAGAAAGGGTAAAAAGATGGTGAAATCATTTAATAGCACTAAGCCTTCATTATCTTAAATGAAAAGACACGTAATATCTATAATGGAGACATTAAAATATTTGAAAAGTATATCATTTATAAATATAAAAGTTAATCCCATAAGAGAGAGTACAAGGCATACCTGAGACATATGAGGATTTGTTCCAGGTTTTCATTATAAACATTTCTGTATAAATTATGTTTTAAAACTATAAGCATGTAATTGTTTGGTAAAAATAAAAATTTGTTAAAATTGGAGGAGGCTGAGCAAGATGGTTAAATAGAAGCCTCCTCTGAATATCCTTCTCATAAGAACACAAAAGTGAACGACCATCCAAACAAAAAAAGCACTTTCATAAAAAGCAAATATTAGGTAAGTGATCACAGTACCTGGTTTTAACCACATATTGCTGAAAGAGGCCCTGAAGAGGATAGAAAGTAGAGTCTTGAACTGCTGACCCATCCAACATCCCCTAGCAGTAGCCCTGCGGCATGGAGGAGAATATGTGCACTTCAGGGAGGAAGAGATCAGTGATTGTGAGATATCGCATTGGAACTCAGTTTTGCCTTGTCACAGTGGGAAGAAGAACCAGGCAGAACTCAGTGCACATCCATGGAGGGAACATTTGGACTAACCCTAGCCAAAAGAGAATCACTTAGCCCAGTGGTTGGAACCTGAGTTCTGGCAAGCCTTGCTACCTCAGGTGAAAGTGCTATGGGGTCCTGAACAAACTTGAAAAGTAGTTTAGGCCACAAGGATTGCAATTCCAGGGCAACTACAGGTGTGGTGTTGAGCTCAGAGCCAGTGGACTTGTGGGGTATGCAACCCAGTGAGACACCAGTCAGGGTGACCAGAAGAGTAACTGTGTTACCTTTCCCCCAACACCAATGCAGCTCACAGCTCCAGAAAATATTCCTTCCTTCTGCTTGAGGAGAGGAGAGGGAATGGTAAAGAGGACTTTGTCTTGTAATTGGATGTCAGCATTGCCACAGTAGAATAGGGCACCTGGCACAGTCCTGAGGCCCCCATTCCAGGCTCTAACACCAAGACAGCATTTCTAGAAATGTGGTGGGCCAGAGGGGAACCCAGTGCCGTGAAGAACAGGACCCAGCTCTAGCATGATTCAACATCTCACTAAAGAGTCATTGGACCCTAAGTAGTAGCAATGTAGCCAGGCAGTTCTTGCCATGGGAATTGGGTAAGACTCAGAGATATGCTGGCTTCAGATGTCACCCTGCATATTTCCAGCTGTAGTGCCTACAGGGAGACTCCTGCTTGAGAAAGGGAGAAGGAAGAGTAAAGGGGACTTTGTCTCTCAGCTTAGATACCAGTTTGACCACAGTGGAGAAGAGCCAAGCAAGCCCTTAGGGTCACTAAATCCAGGGCTTGGCTCTTGGATGGCATTTCTGGACATGCCCTGAGCAAGAGGAGAAGTCACTGCCCTCAAGGGAGAGTCCACAGCCTAGAAACATTTACCACAAGTAGATATAAGAGTACCTGCTTCAAGTTAGCAGTAGTCAGGTAGTAATTGCCATGTGCCTGGGGTGGTGTTGGCCACTGAAGAGACTCCTCTGCTTGTGAAAAGTGGAGAAAAAAAATGGGAAGGACTTTGGCTTGTGGCTTTGTTGCTAGCTCAGCCACAGCAGAATAGAGCACCAGGTAGATTCTTTATGTTCCCAACACCAGGCCCTGTCTCCTACACAGCACTTCTTGACCCACCTGGTACTATGGCAAACTTACTACCCTGAAGAGAAGGACACAAGCATAGCCAGCTTCACGATCTGCTGATTGCAGAGCCCTGGGGCCATGAATATACATAGATAATAGCAAGGTAGTTGCTACCATGGGCCCTGGGCAAGACCCAGTGCTGCTAGATTCAGGTGTGACCCATCACTGTCCCAGTGGTGGTGGACACTCAGTACAGCTAAAGGAAGCTCAGCAGAGAGAGAGAGAGAGAGAGAGAGAGAGAGACTCAATTTTGGGGGGAAAAGTAAGGAAAGAATACAAGGTTATCTCTTTGATAATCCAGATAATTCTTCCAGATCTCACCTAAGGTGGTACTTCTAAAAATCTGCATGTGTCACAGTGTTGCTGGGTTCACAATGCCCCATAAGGCAGATATAGCCACAGTGACTAAAAACATAAATCACAACACTGAGGTCCCTTCAAATACTTAAAAAGTCTCCACAAGGATGGGTATGAACAAACTCAAACCATAAAGACTGCAACAAATAACTAATGCTTCAATGCCCAGACACTGAAGAACATCTACTAGGGTCAACACCATCCAGCAAAACACAGCCTCATCAAATGATCAAAATAATCCACCAGAGACCAATCCTGGAGAGACAGAGATAGGTAAATTTTCAGAAAGATAATTAAAAACGGCTGTTTCAAGTAAACACAAAGAAATTCAAGATAACATAGTGTAGAAATTAAGGATTCTATCAGGTAAATTTAACAGAGATTGAAATAATTAAAGAATAAAGCAGAAATTCTGAAGGTAAAACATGCAATTGGCATATGGAAGAGTACATTAGAGTCTTTTAACAGCAGAATTGATAGAGCAGACGAAAGAATTAGTGAATTTGCAGATAGGCTATTAGAAAAAAAACACAGAGGAGATAAAAGTAAAAAGTACAGAAAAGAATAGAGCTTGACTTTGAGATCTAGAAAATATCCTCAAAAGGGCACATCTAAGATGTATTGGCCTTAAAGAGGAGGCAGAGAGTGAGAGAGAAAGAGAGATAGGAGTATAAAGTTTAATAAACGGAATAATAACTGAGAATTTCCCAAACCTAACAGAAGATATCAATGTTTAAGTACAAGAAGGTTTTAGACACCAAGCAGAGTTAAGCCAAATAAGACTACCTCAAACCATTTAATAATAAAACACAAAAGTCAAAAATTTACAAAAAATATTGAAAGGGAGTGAAAGAAAAGAAACAAATAACATACAAGTACATTCCAAAACATTTGGCTGCAGACTTCTTAGTGGAAAACTTACATAGGAGAGAGTGACATGCCACATTTAAAATGCTGAAGAAAAAAACTTTAATCCAAGAATAGTATATATCCAGCTAAAATAGCCTTCAAACATGAAGAAACAATACTTTCCCAGAAAAACAAAAGCTGAGGGATATCACTAACACCAGATTCATACTAAAAGAAATGCTAAAGAGAGTTCTTCTGTCTAAAAAAAAAAATGATGTTAATTAGCAAGAAGTAATCATCTGAAAGTCCAAAACAAACTCATCAAAATAACACAGGAAAACATGGAATACTATGACTGTAACTATGGTGTGTAAACCACTCATATCTTGAGTAGAAATCTAAAAGATGAACCAATAAAAAATAATAACCATAAAAAATATAAGACATGGATAGTACAATAAAATGTAAATAGAACAAAAAAATTTAAAAGCAGGAAGATTACGTGGAAGTCTTAATAAATTTCCTCTTTGCTTGTTTGTTTATACAACCAATGTTAAGTTTTTATCAGTTTAGGAAAGGGGTTAAAATATTTCTGGCAAGTCTCACGGTAACCTCAAATTAACATACATATATTAGATACAGAAAAAAATAACAAGTGGCTGGTTGCAGTGGCTCATGCCTGTAATCCCAGCACTTTGCGGGGCCAAGGTGGGTGGATCACTAGGTCAGGAGTTTGAGACCAGTCTGGCCAACATGGTGAAACCCTGTCTTTACTAAAAATAGAAAAATTAGCTTGGTGTAGTGGCATGCACCTGTAATCCCAGCTACTTGGGAGGCTTAGGCAGGATAATTGTTGAAATTGGGAGATGGAAATTGAAATGAGCCAAGATCACACCATTGCACTCCAGCCTGGGTGACAGAGCAAGACTCTGTCTCAGAAAAAAAATGAAAAAATAAAAAGTAAGAAATTAAAACATATCACCAGAGAAAATCATTTTTATTAAAAGGAAGACAGGAAGAGAGAAAAAAAGGAAGAGAAGATCACCAAACAACCAGATAACAAATTTAAAAATAATAGTAAATCCTTGCTCATCCATAGTAACAATACATGTAAATGTATTACATTTTCCAATCAAAAGACATAGAGTGGTAGAACAAATTAAAAAAAAAAAAAACACACACAACAATTTCTTGACTACAAGAAACACAATTCCCATATAAAGATACATGCAGGCTGAAAAATAAAAATAATGGAAAAACATATTTCATACAAATGAAAACCAAAAAAGAGCAAGAGTAGATATATTTATATCAGACAAAATGATATAAACAGAAAAAGTATAAGAAGAGACAAATAAGGTCATTATATACTGATAAAGGAATCAATTCAGTGAGAGGATATAACAGTTTTAAATATATATGCACCCAACATTGGGGTAACCAGATGTATAAATCACATATTATCAGTGTTTAAGAGAGAGATAATCCCCCAATACAATAAAAGCAGAAGACTTCAACACCCCACATTCAGCATTGAACAGACCATCCAGATGGAAAATCAACAAAAAAACTTTGGAGTTTTTTATAGACCAAATACACCTAATAACTATTTTTAGAACATTTCATCCAACAACTCCAAATTAACTATTCTTCTCAGTACATAAGATCATTCTCAAAGACAGACAGTATGTTAGAACAAAAAAAGTGTTAAAAATTCAAAAATAAAATTATATCAAGTATTTTCTCTGACCACAGTGGAATAAGCCTAGAAATCCACAACAAAAGTAATTCTGGAAACTATACAAAAACATGGAAATTAAATAATATGCTCCTGAATGACCAGTGGGTCAATGAATAAACTGAAAAGAAAATTGGAACATTTTCAAAAGGAAACTATAATGAAAACAAAACATACCAAAACCTATGGGACACAATAAAAACATTACCAACAGAAATGTTTATAAATATAAGTGCTTACATAAAAAATGATAAACTTCAAATAAAAATTCATCAATGTATCATAAAGCATGAGAAAAGCAAGAGCAAACTAAATCCTAATTTTGTAGAAGAAATAATAAACATTATAGCAGACATAAATTGAAACAGAGAAATAATACAAAAGATCAATAAACCAAAAACTTGATTTTTGTAAAAGATTAAAAAAAAAAGACAAGAGCTATATAAATAACATCAGAGATAAAAAAGGAAATATTACAAATGGTATCACAGAAATTCAAAGGCTCATTAGTGGCTACTATGAACAACTATATGCCAATAAATGGTAAAACCAAAAAGAAATGCATAAATTCCTACAACCATACAACCTACCATGATTGAACCATGAAGAAATCCAAAACATGAACAGATCAATAACAAGCAATGAGATCAAAAGATCAAAGCCATAATAAAAAGCTTCCAAGTAAAGAAAAGCCCAGTACCTGATGTTTTCACTGCTGCATTATACCAAACATTAAGAAGAACTAATACCAATAGCACTCAAAGTATTCTGAAGAATAGAAGATGGAGTACTTCCAAACTTATTCTACAAAGCAAGTATTACCCTGATACCAAAACCAGAAAAAGACACATCAAAAAAATAAAAACAAAAATAAACAAGCAAACAAAACCTACCAGTCAATATCCCATATGAACATCAATTCACAACGAAATACTAGCAAACCAAACTCAATAACATATTTAACAAAATCATTCATCATGATAAAGTGTGATTTATTCCAGGGATGCAAGGGTGTTTCAAAACACACAAAACAAACAATGTGATGCATAATAGGACAAAGGAGAAAGATTATAAGATCATTTTAATTGATGCTGAAAAAGCCTTAGATAAAATTCAACATCCCTTAATGATTAAATACCTTCAAAAACTTGTTATAGAAGTAACTTCCATCAACACAATAAAAGCCATATATGACAGACCCCACAGCCTGTATCAGACTAAATGGGCAAAAACCAAAACCTTTTATCTAAGATCCAGAACAAAACAAAGATACCCACTTTTATTACTGTAATTCAACACAGTACTGCAAGTCCTTGCTACAGCAATCAGACAAGAGAAAGAAATAAAGGGCAGCCAAAATTGGAATGGAAGAAGTCAAATTAACCTTGTTTGCAGATGGTATGATATGATATTTGGAAAAATCTAAAGACTCCAGTAAAAAACTATGAGAACTGATACATTCAATGAAATTGCAAGATACAAAATTAACAAACAAAAATCAGAAGCATTTCTGTGTGTGTTATAATGATTCTGGCATTTCTATATGCCAACAGTGAACAATCTGAAAAAAAATTAAAATTAATCTTATTTACAATAGCAACGAAATTAAATACATATATTTAGGAATTGACCAAAGACATAAAAGACCTTTACAATTACTCATTCATGAAAAACATTTAAAAGGAAACCAAAAAATGAAAAGATATTCCATGTTCATGGATTTCAGAAATCAATATTATTAAAATGTTCATATGACCCAAAGTAATCTACAGATTCAATGCAATTTTTGTCAAAATATTAATGACAATCTTTACATAAATAGAACAGCAATCCTAAAATTTATATAGAACCACAAAAAAAAACCAGAATAGCAAAGAAAATAAAAATAGAGAAATCACATTACCCAACTTCAAATTATGCTACATAGCTATAGTAACCAAAACAGCATGAAACTAGCACACAACCATACATATTGACAATGGAACAGAATAGAGAACCCAGGAGAAATCCATACATATGCAGTAAACTCATTTTCAACAAAGGTGCCAAAATGTATATTGTGGAAAGGACATAATTCAATTACCTTATTGATTTAAGTGATTTTACATCTTTGTGTGTGTTATCTATAGTGCCTTGGCTTTATCCCTTGGCTAGCTCTTTTTATACTTTCAGGATGTTATCAAAACATAAAGCCTGAGCAGAGTAGCTATTTTATCCTTTGGATCACTTTCAGATTCTTTCCCCAAGAATTCCCAAATGCACATATTCTCAGTATATTTCTCTTCACATACTGCTGGTCAGAATTGTATGATATGCTTAATTCCTAAATGAATCTTTGGTAAATGGAATTGAATTAACCACGATTGGCTTAGTAAAAATACATGGCCCTGTGGATGAAGGTTAATACTGAACAAATTGTTGTAGTCTAGGCCAATGCACCAAAATGTAGCATGTCTCCTTCTCTAGATAGTACCCAGAGTTCTTTGCCTCACATCCAAGATAATTAAGGAGTGCAGACAAAAGGGTGAAGTTGGAGCAAAAGCTTAATAAGAAAAAAAGAAAACTTTCTGCCAATGAAGATGGGGCCTTAATGGGTTGCTATGAGGCTGGGGGGGGGGGGTGCTTTTTATGGACTGGGGGAAGGGGAAGGAATGGGCTTAGTAGCTGGCTGTCTTGGAGAAAGCATGACTCAGCTTGGTCCAGGACCAATCAGGAGCTGAGGTGATGATTCATAGAGGCTGGGCTCACAGTCTAAAAGGGGAAGTGTCCACAGAAACCAACCCAAGCTCACCGTGTTTATGTCCACAAAAGGAGAAGAAACTTTTTCCTGGGAGCGCACTGATTATACAAAGGACAAAGCCATTTCTATGTTGGGCCTTGTTCCCTTATCTGAGTGAGCCAGAGGTTTGAGAGAGTTTTTATAGATAATGAGCTAGAGGTTCTTCTACCTATGCAGCCACAGGCATGTCTCCAGGCACAACCCCCTGTGCTAGTTCCTTTATCAGTGCCCCCAGCTTGATTTTATTACCCCATGCTGCTTTTTGTGTTATGTGGGAATCATGCACCGACCCATGGGTCGGTGGCACTCCAGGGACCCTTTACTTGCTGTCTATTTAAGGCAAGCTAGTTACCTCCTCTCAGTATGAGATACTGCCAGTAAGAAAAGAGTATGAGTGCAAATTTTGAGTAGCAATCAACAGTGTCTGTTACAGAGGAAGAAGACAGGACCCCTATCTGAGGAGAAACAGACCAAATCAGAAGATAACTAACCAAGATTCTGGATATCAATTCAACTGTCAGAACGGTATCCAATAAGTGAACAAAATTTAAGGAAAATTGTTTTTTTCACCTGTAATTTCTAAAATTCATTCATATTGCCAGTAATTGTAGTTTATACATTATCACTAGTGTATAATGTTACATTATATAACTATACTATGATATATTTTTTATCCATTCTCGTGCTGACAATCATTTGAGTTTCTTCAGGTTTTGTGCTATTGGAAACAATGCTGCTATAAATCTGTTTGTACATATATAAATATTTTATAGTTTAGTAATGAAGTTGATGGGCCATTGGGTTGTGAATATTGAAACTAATTAGATAACGCTATGTAACTGGAGTATTATGCTATTTTTATGAAGCACTCAAGCAAAGTTATGTAATATATTTTACGCTGATCTTTTATACGTGATAAGTATATTTTAGAAACAATAATTGAAAGATGAATTCAAAATTAAAAATGGTGATTATCTGTGATTAAGTATGGAAAAGAAACCAGAAGGTAGGGTAGGGAACATAGGTGCAGAATCAATTGGTGATATTGTATTCTTGAAATTGATTGGTGAGCTCGCAGTTCACAGATATAAATATATATGTGTGTGTCTGTGTGTGTGTGTGTGTGTGTGTGTGTGTGTGTGTGTGTGTAAAGAAATAAACTCAATGAAAATAGCCTGAAGCTAAAGCAACTTCATAGACTGTTTCCACTTTGGAATTTGTTAAACTTCAGGAAATGTCTATTTGTGTGACCTCGTCCATTCCAACTTCATGTCTCCTTTGTGTTTTCTTTGCAAATAAAATTGTAGGGCAAGACTAGACAGAGATGCGGGACAAGAGAGAGAGAGAGATGGAAAGTTAGAAAACCTGAATCAGATCTTTGAATTCAAATCAAGCACCCCCTCTTCAGGTTTCTATTATCTGTATTCACTTGTTTACTTTTTGTGTTTTCTGTGCCCTTGCTCTTTTGAGTTTTATACCTCTTGTTAGTCTACATTTTATTTGCTTCTCTCTGTATATATGGCATTCAAGGTAGATATTTTGATGACAATTCTATGAGTCGTCAACATTTCATTTCTAGTTATTTTAAGAAAAGTTTATATATATCTTTAGTCCATTTTTAATCAACTTTTTTTCTTTTGAGTTGTTTGAGTTCCTTATACATTCTGGTCACTAATACTTTGTCAGTTTAATTGTTTGCAAGCCAAAACTGCATGGTACTTGCATAAAAACAGACACATAGACCAATGGACTAGGATAAAGAACCCAGAAATAAACTTATGCATTTATAGTCCATTCATTTTCAACAAAGGCACCAAGAGCATACATTGAAAAAACAACAGACTTTTGAATAGATGATATGGAAAAACTGGATATCTATATGCAGAAGAATGCAACTAGACCCCTGTCTCCCACCATATATAAAAGTCAAATAAAAATGGGTTAAAGACTCTAATTTAAGACCTAAAACTGTGAAACTCCTGAGGAAAACATTGAGGAAACTCTCCAGAACATTGGTCTGTGCAAAGATTCATTGAGTAAGACCTCAAAGTACAGCCAATGGAAGCAAAAATTGGCCAATGGTATCACATCAAGCTAAAAATGCTTCTGCGCAGCAAGGAAAACAATCAACAAAGTGAAGAGACAACCTAAAGAATGGGAGAAAATATTTGTCTTTTCATTTCTGTGATAGTGTCACTTGATGCACAAAATTTATTCATTTTGATGAAGTCTAATTTCTCTGTTTTTTATTTTGTTGCTTATGTTTTTGGTATCATATTCTGAGAATTAATACCAAAAACAAGGTTACATGGATTTAGTGCTAGCTTTTATTCTAAGAGCATTAGAGGTCTGGCACTTACATTTAGTTCTTTGATTTACTTTGAGTTAATATTGTATATGTGGTGAGATAGGAATCCAAATTCATTATTTTGCACTGGGATATACAGTCCTCCTAGCATCATTTATTGAAGAGACTGTCCTTCCCCCATGGCACAATCTTGGTGGCTTAGTCTAAAATAAATTGGCCATAGATTATTTCTGGACTGTCCATTCTACTCCCTGGGTGTATATGTGTTTACTTATGCAAAAACTGCACTGTTTTGAATATTGCATCTTGGTTATAAGCTTTAAAATCAGAAGTGTGAGTTCTCCAACTTCATTATTATTTTTCAAAATTGTGTTGCCTAGTAATATGGCTTAGCTGTGTCCCTGTCCAAATCTCATCTTGTATTGTAGTTCCTATAATACTCACATATGGGAGGGACCCAGTTGGAGGTAATTAAATCATGGGGGCAGTTTTCCCCATGCTGTTCTTGTGATAGCAAGTGAGTTCTCACAAGATCTGATGGTTTTATAAGTGTCTGGCATTTCATTCTGCTGGCACTCACTTCTCTTGCCTGCCGCTCTGTGAAGAGGTGCCTTCCACCATGATTGTAAGTTTCCTGATGCCTCCCCAGGCACACAGAACTGTGAGTCAATTAAACCTCTTTTCTTTATATAATAAATTACCTAGTCTCAGGTATGTACTTGTAGCAGCATGAGAACAGACTAATACAGCTAGTCAGCATCCCTTGCAAATCTATGTGAACTTCAGTATGAACTTTTCTATTTTTGTCAGAAGGCATTTGTGATTTTTAAAGAAGTTAGCATTGAATCTACATATGGCTTTGGAGAGTAATGCAATCTTTATGATATTATCTATCAATCCATAAACATGGGATGTATTCCTTTTATTGAGATATTCTTTAATTTATTTCAGCAGGGTTTTGTAGACTGAAATATGTAAGTCTTGCACTTCCTTGATTACATTTATTCTATTGAGTATTTTATATTTTTGATACGATACTAAATAGACTTTTAAATTTTATTTTTGGATTTTTCATTGCTAGTTTATAGAATTACCACTGCATTTTTTGTACTGATTTTGTACACCGTAACTTTGTGGAATTTATTATTGCTAATAGTCTGTGTGTGTGTGTTTGTGTGTGTGCGCGTGTGTGTGTATTAAGATTCTTTCTATAAATAATCATATCATAGGTGAATAGAAATAGTCTTAATTCTTTCTTTTCTATTTGAATGATTCTTTTCTCTTGTCTGAATGCTTTGGCTATAACTTCTCATAATCTGTTGAAGAGAAGTGGTAAGAGTTGGCATCCTTATCTTCTTCAAGATACAAGAGGAAAGTTTTCAGTCTTTCACCATTAAGTCTTATGTTAGTAATGGGTTTGCTACATATGTACTTCATTATTTTGAGAAAGTTTTATTCTATTTCTAGTTTGTTATTTTTATAAAATGTTGCATTTTGTTAAATATGCTTTTTGCATCAATTGACACCATCATGTGCTTTCTTTACTTAATTCTGTTAATGTGGAAAATTTCATTGACTGATTTTCTTATGTTGAAACACACTTGCATTCCTGGGATAAATCCAACCTGGTCATGACACAGAATCCTAAATTTTATAATTTGATTATGCTTCCAGATTTGCTTTGCTAGTATTTCTTGAGGATTTTTGCATCAATATTCATAAAGAATTTTGTACTATATAATTATTTTCTTGTGACATAGTTGTTTGGCATGAGTATTGCTTCATTTAATGTGTTATGAAGTATTCTCTTCTACTTTTGCTGTTAATTTTTATATTTGTTTATCTAATTTGTTGGTGTACAAATGTTTGCAGTTTTTATTTCAATAAGGTTAGTAGTAGTGCCCCACTTTTTAGTTATTTGTGTCTTCTTTTTTCCACATTGATTTTAGGTAAAATTTTGTCAGTTTTGTTAATATCTTCAAAATACCACCTTTTATTTAATCAAATAAAATTCTATTGCTTACTTTTTAAATTTTGTTTATCTCCATGCTAATTGTTACTTCCCTCCTGCTGTTAGTCTTGGATTTAGCTTTACTCTTATTTTTCTAGTGCCTCAGCTATAGAGTTATTAATTTGGATTTTTTTCTTTTTAAGAGATGTTGATAACAATACGTTTCTCACTGAGAACTGCTGCTGTTATCTCCTATAAGTTTGGGTATGTTGTGCTTTTCTGTCTCTATGCATTTTTACATTTCCTTTGGTGATTACGCCTTGATCCCTTGGTTGTTTAAGAATGTATTGTTTAATTCTTCTTTTTTTGTGTGTGATTTTGCCTTTGTTATTGGTTAAATAGACTCATTTCATTGTGGCTACAGAAAGCAATTTGTACAACTGTAATCCTTTAAATGTATTAGACTTGCTTGCTGACCTAACGTGTGTTTGTTCTTCAAATGTTCCATATGCGCTTAAGAATCGTGCATTCTGCTCAATTTGTTAGTGCGTTCTCTATATATCTATTAGGTCTGTCTTGATTATAGCATTGTTCAAGTTCTTTATTTTCTTTCAATTTATCAACATTTGTTTCATATATTTGGGACTCTGTTGTTCGGTGTGTGTATGATTATAAACATTTGCATTATTGATGACTTGACCCTTGATATGTAATGTACTTTTTTTAATCCCTCATAACCTTTCTTTTCACTTAAAGTCAATTGTATCTTGTATTAGTATAAATATCCCAGCTATTTTTGGTTACTATTTGCATGGAATATCTTTTTCTATCCCTTCATTTTCAAGTATATTCATGTCTTTGGATCTAAAGTCAGCATACAGACTGATGATTTTTTATTTACTTCAGTCTGCTAATTGATACATTTCATTTTTATTTAATCCAGTTATATTTAAAATAATTACTGATAAACAAAGATATTCTTCTGCCATTTTGTCATTTTGCTACTCATTTTCTCTATATCACATATCATTTTTGTACCTCAAGTCTTAAATTTCTCCCTTATGTTTAATTGATTATTTTAGCGTAATGTTTTGAGTCTCTTCTCATTTTATCTATATTTTTAGCTGTTTTCCTAGTTGACACATTAAGATTATAACCAACATCTTAAACATAACAAAGTATTAAATTAATATCAACTTAGCTTTAATAGTATACAAAAATTATATTCCTACATATCTTCTACCTTAAGTTGTTATTGTCAGAAATTACATCTTTGTACATTGTTTACCATTAGCGTCTATGTATATTGATAGTTGTATGAATTTATCTTTCGAATTACATAAGAAATAAAGAACTACAAGCAAAAAGTACAATAATCCTTGTTTTATGTTTACCAGTATTCTTTAATTCTTCATATGGCTTTGAGTTACTGTCTAGTGTCCTTTCATTTCAGCCTGAAAGACTCCCCTTAGTATTTCTGATACAGATGGTCTATTGTAGCAAACCTCAATGTTGTTTATGAAAGAATGTGTACTATCTCGTTTCTCTGCATATCTCATAATTTTATTGGGAACTAGAGATTTGAGTATTATAATTTGTTACCTCTGGAAATTTGAATCTTCCCCTTCCTTAGTGTTTGTTGTTGCTTGCTGACTTGTGACTTGTAGTTGATTCGTTAAAAACTTCTAAACTATATTTTAAGTACTGTATTCTTATTGCGTTTATTCTTTGAAGTCTTTTTCCCCTTCAGCGTGTGGTAAGCTAGCAGTTTTAAAATACACTTATTCAAATAAAGAGACAAAAAAGGAGGAGGAGGAAAATGAGGAAGAGAAGGAGGAAGGGAAAAAGGAAGAAAGGAACAAGTCAAAAAGGAGGATCCAAAAAGAAGAAATAATTTCTGACCTTTACAGATGTCTCTCTTTTTTGAGCACTCCTTCAGAGGCTTAGCCATATTTTTTAACAATTCTACATTAGCCTTCAGTTCTTGCTTGCAATGAGCCTAAATCAGCCATTGATAAAAGCTTAGAGTCATCCCAGGTCTTCTCTGACCATTCTTCCTTCCCTGGGCATTGGATTGGCTTTCTAAGTTCCCTTACACATAAGAACTTTCCAAAGCCCTTATTCTTCAAAGCAACTATTGCCCCAAGTATTTCTACTAGGTCTTCGTCATATCTGTTATTTGCTATTATTGTAGTCTTTTGCCTCAAGTGATAGCTGATTGTTCATTTGCTTTTCAACACATTCAAGGAATGTCCTCTTCTTAGCTACTTTTCTGCCTAGAGTTTCAAGTTAGGTGAAACAAAGGCAGATGCCTTGCATCAATTCCTTCGGGAACCACCAGACAAGTTAAAACAGACAAACATAATCCTTGGTAAAATTCATCTCTGCTCCATTCAGAACCAGGTACTCACACCTGAAGTGCTGACTTTGATCTTTAAAATTGCTGCTACATCATTATTTTCTGCATTTTATAGATGTATAATCAGAGGTCTGGGCTGAAGTCTAGAGAAATTAAACTTTCAAAGTTTTATTGGTAGCCAATGAAAGTGACATTATTTTAAATTTGGGACTACCTTATTTCTAAAATAGTATTTTTCTCATGCTGTTTGCTTCCTTATATGCACATTTAGTCTCCATATTGGCCAAGCTGAACTCAATATACAATCTGTTCTTTATCTCCATCTACACACTTGGTCTCTGATTTTGTCCTTAAAAATCACTATTCACATAGTCCACTGTAACCAGGCTACTGCCTTCCTAATATCTACCCTTTTCCACACACTTAGTTTCTCCTTTGTTTCTAGTATGCTTTGTGACCATTACTGAACTATTTTTCAACATTATGCCAGAAACATACCTTAATGATATAGATTATTGTTCATTAATTTTGTTTACCTTATGTATGAAAATAGGCAATAATAGTTTTATGTTCTAATTATTTCGTTTTATCTATTTTTCTGTCTTCTTCAGTAATACCTGTTAATTGGCAGTTGGACCTCTATAACCAACCTTCTATATGCTTTATCTGTTCTTCATTTTCTTCCTTTGTTCATTTTCTATGTATCTTTTATTGCTTATAAAGTTTATCCTTTGCATCACTGATTCAATTTTCTCTAATTTCAAGTACGCTATTTATTGCTATCAAGACAGGTTTCCTGTACCAATGCACACATTGGTACACAGCAGTAATTCAACAAATGCTAGTTATTTCCTGTAGGTGTGAGCTTGTATTCAAATTTGCTAAGCAATTTAAAGGTGCATTTGAATATTGTCCATTGGAAACATGCTTTGTAATTAGAATCACATTTTTATATAAAAAAAGGAGTGCTAATTAGGGACTTATCCACATTGTCTGAAAAATTCTGAGGCAATACAAGCTTCACAGTATAGTTTTTTTTGGTCACTGGAGTGCTATTATCGTAGACAATAAAGTAGTCCAGTGTAGAAACCTGAGTTACTTTAGGAGCTGTAAGAAATGACTACAGTATCCAGAGAGAAAAAATGAATCCAATGTATCAGAAGAAAAGATTATATCAATTTTTGGCAGAATCAGAAATAAGTTTCTAATGTTTTTAGCCCAATGAGAATACATGAAAGTTTTTTCACATCAGTTTTTTAAATGAGACTCAGAGAGTAGATTCTGGGCACCTACACAATTCTACTATTTTCCCAGAAAAGTATATAATGAAGATTAGAAAACTTAAGATTAATACTGAACTAAATATAAAGTGAACATGATTCACAAGGCACTTTAGAGTCACGCAGTGCCTCATAGTGCTGACTGTAATACTAAATTCTGACTGTACTATGTGTATAGAACCAGGTGTGCTGGCTCACACCTGTAATCCGAGCACTTTGGGTGGCTGAATCGGGTGGATAACTTGAGGTCAGGAGTTTATGATCAGCCTGGGCAACATGGTGAAACTCCATCTCTACAAAAAAAACACAATAATTACCTGGGCATGGTGACTCATGTCTGTAGTCCCAGCTACATGAGAGGCTGAGGTGGAAGGATGCTTCAACCTGGGAAAAGGAGGTTGCAGTGAGCTAAGATTGTGCCACTGCACTCCAGCCTGGGTAACAGAATAAGACACTGTCTCAAAAACAAAATGAAAAACAAAATGTTACAAGTAATTTAAGCCAAATAGGTACTGATTTTATGATCACTTAAAAGATCCTAGAAATTGACAACTGCCATTAGGGTGCATCACAGTTTCTTTATTGGGCATTTGTCGTATTCTCATAACAAAACCCATTTGTTTAAATTTTCATAACCCAGAACATTCTCTAATACTACCTTAGTTAAAATTCTGATTTTATAACATAAAAGTGACTGGCAAAAAAAAAAATTGGGATGATACTAATTAACTTTTTAATTAATTTTAAATGTTTCTTTACATTCTAGTTTTTTAATAAATGGGAAAATAATGGGTATATTTTATATATAATCATTATTAAAAGAAAAAAATGACTTTTTCATAACATTGTTAGAGCAAATTGCATATTTTCTTAATTTAAAAAATATGAATTTTGTATAACAACTTCTTTGTCAGTAATTTTTATATTAAATATTCAAAGTGATTTTTCTAGAAACTGACGTAGAATCATGGCATAAACATCCACTTGCATAATACAAAAACCTATGCAGAATTTTATGTGAACTGCAATGCTTATAGAAGGGCACATGTACCCAAGATATTGCCACTTTTAATCATGACTGGGAAGTCAAAAGCTAAAAGCACTACTAAGAGCACACTAGTATATGTTTCACGTAGAGCAAATAAAACAAGAAAATCAGAGTAGTTTTTTTTTTTAATTGAATGAGAATACAAGATTATATTTCTTCTAGCCAGTAGCATTTTTGTTTTATATTTATCTATTGGAATATTATTTTGCTGTTACAGAGTATTTTCATTCACACTGGAAGAAGGCCAAGATGATACAGTAGATGGAATTTGGAATGCTGTAGTTTAGGGAGGAGATCATGTAAGAGGATTCAATGGGTTTGGAATGCCAACTAGTTAAGCACCTGGAGATTAAATGCACTGTCCTTGACTAAATTCTGTCAAATGTGTCTAATTTCAATAATCATGGAATCATAGCCAGGTTATAGGTGTATGCAGTTGTGGAAATAACAATTCTGTCCACACAGAAGTTCTCTCCCAACAATGTAGAAAATAAAACAGAATAGCTCACATATTTTATCATTCTATTTATATAAAATATCAAGAATAGGTAAATCCACACAACACTAAGCAGACTTATGTTTACCAAGGGCTATGGTGAGGGGAAAAAATGGAGAGTAGCTGCTTATGGGCATGAAGTTTCTTTTTAATGTGATGAAAATATTTTGGAATTAAATAAAGATGTTAGTTTCACAACATTATGAATGCACTAAATGCCACTGAGTTGTTTACTTTTAAATAGCTAATTTTATGTTGCATTAATTTCATCTAATTTTTAACAATGAATTTAACAATAAAATAATAATAAATACTGGAAAGCATCCAGAGAGAAATAATGCACACCTAAATGGGAAAAAAATTTGAATAACAAGGGATTTTTAAATCCGAAATCATAGTTAACAAAAGGAAGTAGAATAGCGTTTTTTCAGCACTGAAATAAGAAACTATTAACAGTGAACGATATATCCTGTGAAAGTATCCTTAAAGAAATAAGAGAAAATAAAGACACCCCTCAATTGAGAAAAACAATTTGTTGCTATCAGATCTACCCTTCGAGAATGGTTAAAATAATTTTAAATAGAAAATAATGATAATAGATGAAGACGTGATCTTTCAGAAAAGGAAGACCAATGGACTGAGTAAAAAATGCAGGCAAACGTAAGAGATTAGACTTTACCTGACTAATTTCTTGTATTATCCTTTATAATTAAAGCAAAAATGCTAATGCCATCTTATGTGGTATTTAGTGTATACAGAGGAAATACTTAAGACAATTATATTTAAAAAGTGGAGAAGTTATAAGGACCTAAATAGAAGTAAAGTTTCTTCACTTTACTTGAAATGTTAAGACATCAAATCCAGTAGACTGTGATAAAGCATGTATATATTTGGTAATACCTAGAGCAACCACTAAGAAAATTATATAAAGAGATATACTTAAAAACATCTTAAATAGGAAAGTTAAAATGCCATTTTATAGTCAGAAATATGAAGTGGAGAAAGTTTGCTAGGTTGACAAAAAAACTACTAGTGCTATTTAGTTAGAAATAGACTACAAGTAATACAAAAGTAACAGCTGGTGATTAGCAAGTTAATAATAGGTCAAGTCTGGGGAAGCAAAAACTAAAGTTAAAATACAGTAATGGAATTTGAACATTTACATTTTTCCAAAAAAGTGTAATTTCTGGGGAATCTACAAGCATTAATACAGATGGCATTAATTCATGTGTCTGTGAGTTTTTTAGGTTGATTTTAAGGCACAGACAAATCTACTGCCATTAGTATTACAGATAGACTTACAGATGAAAATAAACCTCAAGGCAAATTGTAGTTGAAGTTCTGTGAAGTTGAAACACCCTTCTGTAATGTACCCAATTAGCATCTAATATTTTATAAACCTGGGTTTTTTCTTGTTCTTCTTAACTTTAGATGTTGAATATTTAATAGAATTTAGTTACTAAAACCTTTTCTTGGCCATCTGGTAGAAGTATTCTGCATGTATTGAGATTTCTGACTTACTTTAGAAAATCAAAAAGCAGAATAATTTTTGCCACACTGTCAGGGAATCCATGTTTCAGACAGCTTTATCCACAATTTTTGTATACTAAGTGACATTTCATACCAAAATGAGTAAATTTTGCTAAAGTTTGAAAGATAAAATTAAGGATTACCATAGTGCTGCATTTGATAAATACTTGTTGAATGAATGATAGAGAACAGAATTGATCAGATCCATATCATTGCCTTCTTAACTGTTCCCAGGAACAAAACTAATAAAGAAATTCTCTTTTGATAGTAAAACCCAATATTTCCTCATTGCACAAGCATCCCCCAAGGAAATAGGATCATTTACTGCAAAGTTCACTTCTTACTAATTTTTTCAGGTTCTTTTCAATCCCCATGTATCTTCCTTTTTCTCATAGTTTGGACTCTGATAAAATGATTTACCTTGTATTCTTCGAACATAGTGCCTTAGTCATAATAAGCACAAAAATATATGTTGATTGTTTGATTAATCAAGGTGCCTGCCACTAAACTAAATTACTCAGGTGAAAAAAATAAAACAGGCAAATTAAAAATCAACATTTTTAATAACATTAGGAGGGGAGTAGAGGCAAGGGTTTAAACACTACTCAAATCAAAAAAGCTTGCAGTGGAATATTTTGAGGGCCTAATTTTAAATCGTCCTACTGATAAACAGCATTAATAGTTGAACTCACTATTGATGGGAGTAAGAACTGTTAAAATCACTTGGCTAGGGGTGAATCTTCAATCTTCTTTCATTAATTCTTCCTTTTTCATAAGTTAGCAGTATTTAAAATATACTTAATTAGTTTGCCTTGAAGGATTTTTTGCCTAAAGTAACTATCTTTAAGTATGTTGCTTATATTATGGTCAATATATTCTAAGGAAAATGTTTTATTGTTTGGAGAACAGTACATCACCATTAGACCTTGATGCAGCTGAAACAAAGCAAGAACAAAATGATACTCCAATATCCTTGAAATCTTTGTTGTTTTGTAGTAAATGCAGATTGTTTATTTAGCTTTGTTTTTTGAACAGATGTGTATTTGCATAATGTGAAGATTTAGTTAGACTTGTGAAAGGAAAATCATAGCTCTATTTTACAATGGGACTAATATATGTATAAAGGATTAGATAAAGCAATTCAAAAACAAGCCCATGATTTACACTTTAGTTCTAACCCACTCTGTACTTGAGGAGCTACGAGATGTATCATGAATGTATAACGCTATACCTAATTTTCAACAGAGTACATAAAGGTGTGCTTCATCTATAGAAAATTATTCTCTTTGCATTCTTGGGAACTCAACTTGTACTGTTGCAGTTCTCATTTTTTTTCTTAAGATTTGTATGCTTAGGTGTTTTCTTATGACTGCTAACTCTGAATCTTAGATAATATCCAAACCAACAGCAGATAACTAAAAACTTGATATAGTAGAATACAAAATTTCAGACAGGCTACTATTGTGCCTTGAATTATAATATCTCATTACTTTGAGTCATTGAATGTCACAAAGCCTTCTATGCACCAATTTATCATCTTTTTTTTTTTCTGTAGAATGGAAGGGTTGATTGTGGACATGGCATGCTCATATTACACAATATTTATGATGAGCACGAAAGTCAGTTTGCCTTATATTAGGACTATATTTCTTATAACAATAGTGTTTATTGGTTGCGATGGTAAAGAAGAATAGATACTTAACTATTAGTAGAAGGTAGCATGATATGAGACATATATTAAAATCTATTACAAATCAGGTCCAGCACAATCTATGTCAATCCACAGCAGAACAAAGTATATTGCTTTGATTTTAGATTTATCACATTTGAATTTAACATAAAAATGGGATCTACAGAGAGGTCACAAATGTCTGAACTAAACTTGGATATTTTCTCCTTTCTCTGTTCAGAAAAATAAAGGTTTTCAGTCCTTAGGAGTGTCTGACCTTCAGTCCTGAAGATCCTGAATCCTCTCTAGTATATGATGTGAAGGAAGAGAGCATAAAGAAAAACATTCAGCCATATCACAACTGCAAAGAAAATAAACACATTCAACCACATTACCTTTTTGACCTGATCTAAATGCATCATTGTAACAAATTTTTTGTATTTGCAGTTTCAGTAGTCAAAAAAGGTCAAAAGCACTGACCGACTAACTTTAGATTACCTTTGATTTATCTTTAAGAGGCTTCTGGAAGACTTGAGGAAAGATTTTGTAAAAAAAGAAATAAGATCATAAAGAAAAAGTCATATAGCTTCAGGCTTTTAAATAATATATAGAAATGGAAATTCTCCCAAAGAATGATTCTTTTCATTATTTTTGCTTTATAATTCCATGCTAATAAATAAACTAGTGCTTCTAGTCTAAAATAATTAGAAGTAAAAGTTTAAGATAGCCAAATAATAATCCATAAAGTATTGTCTTGATCTAACCCAAAGCTTACATAATAAAATGTTGCAAAACAAAGGTCAAACAATTCCTCTGATATTATCTATTCAAAATCCGCTGCAGTCAAAATCAAAAAATATTACTATTTTATAATACATAGAATATTAAACTAACATTAGTATAAGAAATTTTGTTTAATTTTAATCAAAATGAATTTATTGACATTTGTGTCTAGCTCTGAAAGCCTTATTAATACTTTTTCTAATAATCTGAGAGTAATAAAATTTCTTATTCTGATTGGTAAAGAAACAGAAAACCTCTGCGGAAAAAAGTCATCACATTCATGGAAGGCATGTTGTTTTTAGACTTCATTTAAGTAAAAATGAAGTAAAAATTTAAGTAAAAAAGATCATTTTATAGATCTTATTTACTGGGCATCTTATCTTAAGATTTTGTATTATACTATTACAACAATCAATATAAAACAATCAATCTCATAAGCATTGCCTCAATTTTCTAAGACATATATGGAACATTCAAAATAATTAATGAGTACTAGAAACTATTGATTTTAAAGATTTCTCTTTATATTTTCATGTTTTATGAATAACTTCGCCTCCAAATAGTGTGAGCACAAAAAAAACTCTCACAATAAAAACTGTATTTTTTTCTTAAATCTTTTCTTTATAGCAGGAAAAATACTTAATGTCTCATATTCAAACTGAAGAAAACATTCCTAAATTATAGTTCATAGAAAAGCCTATATTTATGTTTCAGCTTCTTATGGTCAGTGCTACATACTCTCTGGAATAAAATAATAACTTTACTGCGCATATGCCACAGCATAGTTAGGCTCTTGTACTTCTGATAAAGATATAAGCTGAATTACCTTACCTGTCCGGCTTCTTGCAAATGGATTTCATTTTTTCTTTTCTACATTTTGTCTTTTCCATGAAAAACAGGTATGAGGAATGATTCTGTTTTGAACATCATTTGTGTTCATAGTCCATTATGCCTTTCAGTGACTCACTATTCTTTGTTTATTCTTTTTTCGTTGTTTATGACAAGTTTACTTTTTGCAATAACATTATTTCAGTAGCATGTCACTTTGATAAACCATTTTATTTCTCTAGAATTCAGGTGGCTTTGGCATGATGAGCTTTTCCAGAGTGGTATAAAGCTAATCTGTTAGCTCATTTTTATTTAACATCTCTGTAAATGTCATAATACTAGGGCAAGACAATATATGTCACAAAAAATAGTTTATTGGTCTTCAAAATGAACATTTTTCTTGTTTCTTTCTGAGTTATTATAAGAAATTAATAAGTATTATATGCCACCATGCCAATTCAGCATCAAAAACAGCTAATTTTCAATTAGCACTAGTTCTGTACCAGGTAAAAGTCAAGCTTTTCATATAAATACCTAATTTAATTATCTACATTAAGAGAGGGCATTACTGTTTATTATTTTTTTTTTTATTGCATTTTAGGTTTGGGGGTACATGTGAAGAACATGGAAGATTCTTGCATAGGTACACACATGGCAGTGTGATTTGCTGCCTTCCTCCCCATCACCTATATCTGCCATTTCTCCCCATGCTGTCTTCTCCCCAACTCCCCACCCCTCCCCTCTCCCTCCCTAATTTCCCCCAACAGACCCCAGTGTGTGATGCTCCTCTCCCTGTGTCCATGTGTTCTCATTGTTCAACACCCGCCTATGAGTGAGAACATGCGGTGTTTGATTTTCTGTTCTTGTGTCAGTTTGCTGAGAATGATGGTTTCCAGGTTCATCCATGTCCCTACAAAGGACACGAACTCATCGTTTTTGATGGCTGCATAATATTCCATGGTGTATATGTGCCACATTTTCCCTGTCCAGTCTATCATCGATGGGCATTTGGGTTGGTTCCAGGTCTTTGCTATTGTAAACTGTGCTGCAATGAACATTCGTGTGCATGTGTCCTTATAGTAGAACGATTTATAGTCTTTTGGATATATACCCAGTAATGGGATTGCTGGATCAAATGGAATTTCTATTTCTAGGTCCTTGAGGAATCGCCACACCGTCTTCCACAATGGTTCAACTAATTTACACTCCCACCAACAGTGTAAAAGCGTTCCTATTTCTCCACATCCTCTCCAGCATCTGTTGTCTCCAGATTTTTTAATGATCGCCATTCTAACTGGCGTGAGATGGTATCTCAATGTAGTTTTGATTTGCATTTCTCTAATGACCAGTGATGATGAGCATTTTTTCATATGTTTGTTGGCTTCATGTATGTCTTCTTTTGTAAAGTGTCTGTTCATATCCTTCGCCCACTTTTGAATGGGCTTGTTTGTTTTTTTCTTGTAAATGTGTTTCAGTTCTTTGTAGATTTCTGGTTATCAGCCCTTTGTCAGATGGGTAGACTGCAAAATTTTTTTCCCCATTCTGTTGGTTGCCGATTCACTCTAATGACTGTTTCTTTTGCTGTGCAGAAGCTATTTTATAGGTAAGAAAATTTGTGTAGTGATAAGAGAAGTCTAAAATTGCACTGCCTAATTTGAACATCTATCACCTCTGTGACCCAAGGCTAATTAATATAATCTCTTTAGACCATTTCCTCTTTCCTTCAGAAGTAGCAAATAGTTCCATTTGATTTCAGTAACAGGGGATTTATATTAGAAGTTTATTTGACTTTAGGTTAGAAAAGTGACATGACCTGAATTTTGGAAAGCCTAGTATGTTCAGCTAAGTATTTTCAATTTTATTTTATAAGCAGTGGAGAATTACATAATTTCCTTAAATGTTTATCAGTTGCTGTACTATAAAAATACATTTTCATTTCAATTTGTTATTTAGTATTAAACATGAACTTGAAATGTTCATGTTTCTTCTGCTTTAGAGTATATTATGTCACATCTATTTTAATATCCTAGACCTGGACTATCTAAAACAGTAGCAATTAGTCACATGTGGCTATTTAAATTAAAATTAAGTCAATTATTAAAATTTGCTTCTCAAGGAAGGGGGCACAACAAGATAGCTGAATAGAAGCCTCCAGCAATTGTCCCCCTCTCCACTCCATAAGAACACCAAATTGAACAATTCACCACACAAAAATGTACCTTTATAAGAACCAAAAATTAGGTGAGTGCTCACAGTGCCTCATTTTAACATCCTATCAAGAAAGAGGCACTGAATAGGGGTAAGAAAAGACAGTCTGAAATCACCTACACCACCCCTTCTCCATATCCCAGCAGCAGTCTAGTGACATGGAAGGAGAATCTATGTTCTTTGGGGAAGAAGAGTAAAGTGGATTGCAGGATTTTGCATTGAAACCAAGTGATGCCAGTAAGAGTGGAAACTAACAAGAGGGGAAGAACTCATCTGGCACCCATTAAGGGAGCATTTAGACCAGCCCTAGCCAGAGGTAGATAGTCCATCCTATGAGTTGGAACCTGAGTTAAAGCAAGCCTCACAAGCACAGGCTAGGAGTTAAAGCAAGCCTCACAACCACAGGCTAAAGTGTACCAGGATCCTAAGTAAACTTGAAAGGCAATTCAGGCCACAAGAACTGCAATTCCTAGGCAAGTCCTCATGTTATGCTGGGTTCAAAGCCAGTGGACTAGTGCATATGACCTAGTGAGACACTAGCCTAGGCAGCCAAGAGAGTGTTTATTTACACCTCCTCCAACCACAGGCATTGCAGTTCTAGGAGAGACTCCTTCTTTTTGCTTCAGAGGATGAGAGGGAAGAGTAGGGAGACATTGTCTTGCAACTTGGATACAACCTCAACTGCACTGGGTAGGGCAACATGCAGAGTTCTAAGGACCCCATTCCCGGCTCAGCCCACAGATGACATTTTTAGGCACACCCTGGCCCAGAAAGGAAATCACTGTTTTAAAGGAAAAAACCCAGTCCTGGCAGGATTAATCACTTGCTACTTAAAGAGCCCTTTGGCGCCAAATGACCAATATTGGTAGCCAGGCAGTTCTCACCATGGGCCTTGAGTGAGACTAAGAGCTATGCTGGCTTCAGGTGCAACCTAATATATTCTGAGCTTGGTGATTACAAGAGAGACTCCTTCTGCTTGAGGAAAAGAAAGGGAAAAGTAAGGGACTTTGTCTTGCAGCTTGGGTACCAGCTGGGCCGCAGTGAGGTAGAGAATTAAGCAGTCTCCTGGTGTCCCCTGAGCCAGGGCTTGGCTCTTGGATGGCATTTCTGGACCTTTCCTGGGACAGAGGGGAGTGCATTGCCCTAAGGGAGTGATTCAGACCTGGCAGCATTCACCACAAGCTCACCGAAGAGTCCTTGGGCCTTGAATGAACATCATCAGTAGCCAGGCAGTACTTGCCACAGCCCTGGAGTGGTGGTAGCCATGGGGCCAGATTACTCTGCTTGACAAAACAGGAGAGAAGAGTGGGCAGGACTTTGTCATTCAGCATGGGTGCCAACTCAGCCATAGTAGAACAGAGTATGAGGTATGATGTTATGCTGATTGGATCCAGTGAGCAAGAAGTAGCAAACACACTGGACTTATTGGTGAGATATTTGTGTGCCAGCAGATGGGAAATAAATCCAACAAAAGTTTAGGGACCTACTACCTCAGTAAAATTTCTAGGGATCCACTGGTGTGGGGCCTATCAAGATATCCCTTCTAAGGTGAAGCATAAATTGCTGCATTTGGCCCCTCCTACAACCAAGAAAGAGCCACAGTGCCTACTGGGCCTATTTGGATTTTGGAGGCAACACATTTCTAATTTGGGTGTGTACTCTGGCCCATTTACTGAGTGACCTGAAAGGCTGCCAGTTTTGAGTGAGATCCAGAACAGGAGAAGGCTCTGCAATAGGTCCAGGCTGCTGTGCAAGCTGCTCTGCTAATTGGGCCAGATGACACAGCAGAACCAATAGTGTTTGAGGTGTTAGCAACAGATAAGAATGCTCTTTGGAGCCTCTGGCAGGCCACCATAAATGAATCACAGTGGAGGCCTCTAAGATTTTGGAGCAAGGCCCTGCCATTTTCTGCAGATAACTACTCCCCTTTTGAGAGACAGCTCTTGGCCTGTTACTGGGCTTTGGTGGAAACTGAACATTTGACTATGGGTCATCAAGTCACCATACGACCTGAACTGCTTATCATGAACTGGGTGCTTTCTGACCCATCTAGCCATAAAGTGGGTTGTGCACAGCAGCATTTCATTATCAAATGGAAGTTGTATATACATAATTGGGCTCAAGCAGATCCTGAAGGCTCAAATGCCCATGGTCTCCACTCCTGCCACACTCTCTCTCTCCCCCAGCATGCACTGATGGCCTCATGGAGATTTCTCTAGATCAGTTGATAGAGGAAGTGAAGACTAGGACCTGGTGCACAGATGTGCTCTACAACAGTATGCAGCCACCACCCGAAAGTGGACAGCTGCAGCACTACAGCCCCCTTCTAGGACATTCCTGAAGGACAGCAGTGAAGGAAAACCATCCCAGTGGGCAGATCTTCAAGCAGTGCACCTGGTTGTGCACTTTGCATAAAAGGAGAAATGGCTATATATGCGACTGTATAATGATTATTTTGCTGTAGCCAATGGTTTGGCTGGATGGTCAGGGGAATTGGAAGAAGCATGATTGGAAAATTGGTGACAAATAAATTTTCAAAAGAGATATGTAGATGGACCTCTCTGAGTGGTCAAAAACTGTGAAGGTATTTGTATCCCATGTGAGTGCTCAACAATTGGTGACCCTAGCAGAGGATTTTAATAACCAGATGGATAGGATGATCTGTTCTGTGGATACCACTCAGCCTCTTTCCTCAGCTAACACCTGTCATCACCCAATGGGCCCATGAACAATGTGGAAATTGTGGCAGGGGGTGGGGATAATGCATGGGCTCAGAAACATGGACTTCCACTCACCAAGGCTGACCTGGCTACTGTTATTGCTGAGTGCCCAATTTTCCAGTAGCAGAAACCAACACTGTCCTCAAGATAGCACCATTCCTTGGGGTGATCAGCCCGCTACCTGGTGTCAGGTTGATTATACTGGACCTCTTTTATCATGGAAAGGGCAGCAGTTTGTCCTCACTGGAATAGACAGTTACTCTGCATATGGCTTTGCCTATTCTGCATGCAATGCTTCTGCTAAGACTTACCATCCATGCACTCACAAAATGGCTTATCCATCATCATGGTATTCCACACAACATTGCTTCTGACCAAGGCACTTGCTTTACACCTAAAAAAAGTGTAGCAGTGGGCTCATGCTCATGGAATTCACTGTTCTTAAATGTTCCCCATGATCCTGAAATAGTTGGATTTATAGAATGGCAGAATCAAATTATCCTTGTTTGTAGATTTGGGAAAAACCTAAAGACTACCCAAAAATTGTGAGAATGAATGAACAAATTCAATCAAGTTGTAGGATATAAAATTTACACAAAAAATATTGGTAACATTTTTATATGCCAACAGTGAGCAATCTGAAAATTAAATTATAAAGCAATCTCACTTACAATAGCTACATTATAATTAAATAAATAGAAATTAAACAAAGATGTTAAAGAAGTCTACAATAAAAACTATGAAATATTTTTGGAAGAAATTTAAGAGGACATCACAAAATGAAAGCATACTTGATGTTCATGGATTAGAAGAATCAATATTGTTAAAATGTCTATATTACCCAAAGCAATCTATAGATTCAATGCAATCCTTATAAAAACACCATTGATACTCTTCACAGACACAGAAAATTCTAAAATTTATATGGAATCACAAAAGACCCGGAATATCCAACTTTCTTCTGAGCAAAATAAATAAATAAATAAAATAAAACTAGAAGAATCACCTTACATTCCTTCAAATTAAACTATAGAGTACCAAAATGGCATGGTACTGTCCAAAAAACAACAGAAATATGAAACAATAGAGCAGAATAGAAACTGAGAAACACATGCATATATTTACAGTTAACTTATTTCAACAAAGGTGCAAAGAACATGTTTTGGGGAAATAACAGCCTCTTCAATATATAGTGCTGGGAAAAGTGGATATCCATATGCAGAAGAATGAATGTAGACTTCTATCTTTTTGTCATATACAAAAATTAATTCAAATAGATAAAAACTTAAATCTATGACCTGAAATTATAAAACTACTAAAGAAACATCGGGGAAATGCTCCAGTAGGTTGGTCTGTGCAAAAATTTCTTGAGTAACACCCTACAAGCTGACAACCAAAGTAAAAATAGACAACAGTGTGTCAAATTTAAAAACTCTTGCACAGCGAAGAAAATGAAAAAGTGAAAAGACAACACACAGAATGGGAAAGAAATATTTGCAAACTATCCATCTAACAATTAATTAATAATCAGGATATATAATGAGATCAAACAACTCGATAGGATAAAATCTAAAACTGTAATTTAAAAATTTTCAAGAAGACACACAAATGGCCAACAGGTAAAGAAAAGGTGCACAAATCATTGGTCATCAGAGAAATGCAAATGGAAACTACAATGAGATATTATGTCACCCCAGTTAAAATGGTTTATATCCAAAGACAGGCAATGACAAATACTGGTAAGAATATGAAGAAAAAGGACCCCTCATACACTGTTTTGGGGAATGCAAATTAGTACAACCACTATAAAGAATAGTTTGGAGGTTTCTCAAAAAACTAAAATTAGAACTACCATATTATCTTGCTACCCAACTGCTAGGTATATACCCCCCCAATGGAAATCAGTATATCAAAAAGATAGCTGCACTCTTATGTTTATTGCATCACTATATACAATAGCCAAGAGTTGGAAGCAACCTAAATGTATATCAACAGACAGATGGATAAACAAAACGTGGTACATATCCATGGAGTAGTATTCAATCATAAAATATAATGAGATCCTTTCATTTGCAACAACATGGATGGAACTGGAAGACATTATGTTAACTAAAATAAGCCAGGAACAGAAAAGCAAACCTTGCATGTTCTCAATCATTTGTGAGAGTAAAAATTAAAACAATTCAACTCATAGAGATAGAGTAGAATGATGGTTACCAGAGTTTGGGAATGATAGTGGTGTAGGGGGAAAGTAGGAATGGTTAACAGGTACAAAATAGTAGTTAGAAACAATGAATATGTCTAGCATTTGATAGCACAGCAGGGTGACTACAGTCAACAATAATTTATTGCATATTTTAAAATCTCTAAAATTGTATAATTGGGTCATTTGTAAAATAAGGAAAGGATAAATGCTTGAGGTTATGGATACCCCATTTACTCTGATGTAATTATTATGCATTGAATGACAATATCAATAAATCTCATGTAACCAATTAATATGCACACCTGCTATGTACTCACAAACTTAAAAAAAATGGTCCTCTATCAAAACAGGCACATTTTAAGTGTTCAAATGCCAACTATGTCTAGTGCTTACTAAACTGTTAATGGACAACACAAATTTAGTATGTTTTCATTATCACAAGATTTTTATTTGACCACACAACTCTAAACCACACCATCATATTTGTTGGAACCTTTTAGTCTCTTCATCCTTACTTTATTAATCAATTATTTCTCCATGTCCCCTAAAGGGTACTTAGATGTCACAGTCTGTCCTTTAAAAGTGCCTATAATATACTTCCTTTCTTGCTCCAATTCCTGCCAAGTCAATGTTTTCAGACCTTGGCGCTTTCCTGACAAAACACACTATGGCCAATTCAGTGTCCATGTCAGTGTTGTCTCCCAGTGCTCCCAAAGCACCATTCTCTCCATAAAAATAAACAACTATAAAAGCACATTGTTATTTGTCCGCACACAAAAAGATTATTTTATCCACTTCTATCATCTCTTCACAAAGCAAGCCACTTAATTCTACATAATTTTAAGCATATGCCACAACTTACATAACCAAGTTAAAATATTCATCATCTACATTTAGGTTACCAAGACTTTACAGGCTCCTTAAGGACATTTGAAAGTGCACCTGCTTTATATATGTATAACTAAAAGGCCCCTTTGGATACTTTCTAAACAGAATAAACTATTTTCCTTGAAGTTCATTTGAAGTTGCTTACACCAATAGATAAACAGACTTATAGTAACTTTAAAATGCCTCCCTCTTTTTTTAATTCATATTTCAAATCCTCAGATACATTTATCGGCAGTGTATACTATAACCAAGAAAATACTGATCAACACAATGTTATATTGACATAACATCTGATATAAACTGATCTCAATAGTCCTTGGGAATTTTAGACAATAGACTATTTGATCGACAGGTAGAATGATAAATAGATAATATACTTGCATCAACTATTTCTTTTACAAGATACTGAATTGAATAACAATTCAAGTACTTATTTGGATTTACTGTATTTGTATAATCTGCATCATATAACTCCTGACTGTGTTCTCTTTCTATAAATTAGGGATAAGGTAAGCAAGACAATGATAATTGATTTAAAGAAATATGATATATGGGCTTGTATGCTTGAAATGGTCATGTTTAGAACCAAATTAGACAACTTGGTGCTAAACATGAAATGAAGTAAAGAAATAAATAAAAATCAAAGATTAAAAGCGAAAATCATTTAAAATTAAATTTTTTAGGATAATTCCTAATCTCTGAATATGCACTTTAAAATTGCATATAAATGTGAAGTGCTAATAGAGGCACTAAAAAATTAATTTAATGACTGTCAACTTTCTTAATAAAACATCAGAGAACATCGTTGAAATTTGCAAGTCATTTTCCCTCACATACATTTGCATATCTGTGACTATAAATACTCCCTTTAAGACTGCTCAAGTCTGCCCTACTCAGATGTGATTTAGGACATTGTATAAAGAGGTCAGCATTTATTTCAAGTTCCAGAATACCCCTGTCACATTGTTTTGCTTTTATAAATATAAGGACTTTTGTCATTAACAATATATATGTGGCCATTATCAAATATTTTTTAAAAAGTATATCACGGTTAGATTCCATGTCACACAACACACAAGAATGGCTATAATTAAAACAAAAAGATGATAAGTGTTGGCAAAACTGTAGAGAAATCAGAACCTTCATATACTGCTAGCAGGAATGTAAATGGCACAGCCACTGTGGAAAGCAGTTTGGCAGTTCTAAATAGTTATACATAGAGTTACCATATGACCTGGTGCATTAGTCTGGTTTCAGGCTGCTGATAAGACATTCCCGAGACTGGGAAATTTATAAAATAAAAAGGTTTAATTGGACTTACAGTACCACCTGGCTGGGTAAGCTTCACAGTTATGGCAGAAGGCAGGGAGGAGCAAATCACGTCTAACATAAATGACAGCAGGCAAAGAGAGAGCACTTGTGTAGGGAAACTCCCCCCCCGTATAAACCTACCAGATCTCATGAGACTTACTTATTATCATGCAGAACAGCATGGAAAGACCTGCCTCCGTGATTCAATTACCTCTTATCAGGTCACTCCCACAACATGTGGAATTTAAGATGAGATTTGGGTGAGGACACAGCCAAACCATATTATTCTGCCTCTGGGCCCTCCCAAATCTCATGTTCTCCATTTCAAAAGCAATCATGCCTTCCTAACAGTCCCCCAAAATCTTAACTCCTTTCAGAATTAACTAAGAGATCCGTAGTCCAAAGTCTTATCTGAAAAAAGGGAAGTCCTTCCATCTATGAGCCTGCAAAATCAAAAGCAAGTTAGTTACTTCCTAGATACAAATGGGGGTACAGGCATTGGGTAGATACAGCCATTTCAAATGGGTTATATTGGCCAAAACAAAGGGGCTACATGCCCCATGCAAGTTTAAAATCCAGCAGGGCAATCAACTCTCAAAGCTACAAAATGATCTCCTTGACTCCATGTCTCAAATCCAGGTGATGGTGATGCAAGAGGTAGGTTTCCGTAGTCTTGAGCAGCTCTGCCCCTGTGGCTTTGCAGGGTATAGCCCCCGGTCCTGGCTGCTTTCACAGGCTGACATTGAGTGTCTGTGACTTTTTCAGGTACATGGAGCAAGCTGTTGGTGGATCTACGATTTTGGGGTCTGGAGGATGGTGGCCTTCTTCTCACAACTCCACTAGGCAGTGCCACAGTAGAGATTCTGTGTAGGGTCTCCAACCCCATATTCCCCTCTGCACTGCCCAAGCAGAGGTTCTCCATGAGACCTCTCCCATGCAGCAAACTTCTGCCTGGACATTCAGGCATTTTCATACATTCTCTGAAATCAAGGCAGAGGTTCTTGATTTCTGTGCACTGACACACTCAATGCCACATGGTAGCTGCCAAGGCTTTAGCATTTTTAAGCTTGCACTCTTTAGCAATGGCCTGAGCTCTACATTGTCCCCCTTTCAGCCAGGGACTCTTTCAGGCTGGAGCAACTGGGATGCAGGGCACCGTATTTTCTAGGCTGCACACAGCCTAGGGACCCTGGGCCTGGTCCACAAAATCACTGTTTCCTCCTAAGTCTCTGGGGGGTGTGATAGGAGGGCCTGCTGTGAAGACCTCTGACATGCCCTGGAGACATTTTCCCTATTGTCTTAGTGATTAACATTTGGCTCCATGTTTCTTATGTAAATTTCTGCAGCCAGCTTGAATTTTTTCTCTGACAATAAAATTTTCTATCACATTGTCAGCGTGCAAATTTTTCAAACTTTTATGCTCTGCTTCCCTTATAAAACTGAATGACTTTAACAGAACTAAAGTCACTTTTTCAATGCTTTGCTGCTTAGAAATTTCTTCTGCCAGATACCCTAAATCATCTCTCTCAAGTTCAAAGTTCCACAAATATCTAGGGGAAGGGGCAAAATCCACCAGTCTCTTTGCTAAAACATAACAGGGTCACCTTTGCTTCAGTTCCCAATAAGTTTCTTATTTCCATCTGAGACCACCTCAGCATGGACCTATTGTCCATATTACTAACAGCATTTTGGGCAAAGCCGTTCAACAAGTCTGTAGAATGTTCCAAACTTTCCCACATTTTCCTGTTCTTCTGCCTGTTACCCAGTTCCAAAGTCACTTCCACATTTTCAGGTATCTTTTCAGTAGCACCCCCACTCCAAGTGCCAATTTACTGTATTAGTCCATTTTCATGCTGCTGATAAAGAAATATCCAAGACTGGGCAATTTACAAAAGAAAGAGTTTTAATTGGACTTACAGTTCCACATGGATGAGGAAGTCTCACAATCATGGCAGAAGGCAAAAAGAAGCAGGTGACATCTTACATGGATGGCAGGAGGCAAAGAGAACACTTGTGTGTGAAACTCCCTCTTATAAGCCCATCAGAACTTGTGAGACTTATTCACTATCATGAGAGAACAGCACTGAAGATGCCTGCCATGATTCAATTACCTGCAACTGGGTCCCTCCCATAACACATGGGAATTCAAAATGAGATTTGGGTGGAGACATAGCCAAGCCATATCACCTGGCAATTTTGTTGCTAGGCATATTTTTAAGACAATTGAAAATATGTCCACACAAAAAGTTGTTTATACATGATTATAGCAGTATTATTCATAATAGCTATAAAGTAAAAATAACTCAAATATCTATCAACTGATGAATGGATAAATTACATATGATATATTCATATAATAAAATGTTATTCACACAGTAAATTTCAAGACAAAATATGTAAGAAGAGAAAGAGAGTCACTATGTAATGATAAAGGGGTAATTCAGCAAGGCGATATAACAATTATAAATACATATGTACTCAACATTGGAACACCCAGATACATAAAGCGAATATTATATCAGCTAAAGAGAGAGATAGACTACAATACGATAACAGCTAGAGACTTCAACACCCCACCCTCAGCGTTGGACAAATCTTTAAGACAGAAAATAAAGAAACATCAAACTTAATCTAGGCTATAAACCAAATGGACCTAATAGAAATTTACAGAACATGGTACCCCTTGACTACATTACACACATTCTTTTCCTCAGCACATAAATCATTATCAAGAATAGATTATATATTATGTTGCAAATCACATCTTAAAGCATTCAAAAAATTGAAATAATAGTAAGCATCTTCAATGACCACAATGGAAGAAAAATAGCAATCAATAACAAGAGGAATTTTGAAGACTAAACAAATACATGGAAATTAGACAATATGCTCCTGAATAACCACTGGGTCACTGAAGAAATTAAGAAGAAAATTGAAAAATTTCTTGAAACAAAATGATAATAGAACACAATATAACCAAACCTACCTGATACATGAAAAGCAACACTAAGAGTTAATTTTATACCTATAATTGCCTACATCGAAACAGAAAGAAAAAACCCTTCAAATAAACAACCAAACAATGCATCTTATAGAATGAGATAAGCAAGAGTAAACCTATCCCCAAATTAGCAGAAAATAATAAATAATAAACATGAGTAAAACTAAATAAAATTAAATGAAGAAAACCATGGAAAACATGAATAAAAACAAAAAGTTGCTTCTCAAAAAGTTACACAAAGTTGACAAACTTTTAGCCAGACTAGCTAAAGGAAAAGAGAGACTATGCAGATAAATAAAATTGGAGATATAAAATATTACAACTGATACTGCAGAAAATTTAAGGATCATTTGCAGCCACTATGAGGAACTGTATTCCAAAAAAATAAAAAATCTAGAGGAAACAGATAAATTTCTACACACATACCACCTATCAAGATTATACCATGAAGAAATACAAAACCTGAACAGATTAAGAACAAGTAATAAGATCAAAGCTATAATAAAAAGTCTCCCAGTAAAGGAAAAGTCTGGGATGCAATATCTTCGCTGCTAAATTCTACCAAGAATTTAAACAAGAACTAATACCAGACGTATTCAAATTATTCCAAAACATAGAGAAGGTAATTTTTTCAAAATCATTCTATGAGGCCACTATTACCTTGATACCAAAAGCAAAGGCACATGAAAGAGAGAAACTACAGGTCAATATCAATGGTGAATATTGATGAAAAATCCTCAAGAAAATATTAACTAGCCTAATTCAACAATCTATTAGAAAAATCATTTATCACGACCAAGTGAGATTTATCCCTGGGATGCAAATATGGTTCAGCATATGCAAATTCATCTATGTGATACATCATAACAGAAAAAAGAACAAAAACCATATGATCACTTTAACTGATGCTAAGAAAGCATTTTATAACATTCAGCAGTCTTTCCTGATAAAAAGTCTCAAAAACTCATAAAGAAACATACTTCAACATAATAAAAGCTATCTATGACAGACCTACAGCTAGTATCATACTACATTAAAAAGAAAACCAGAAAGCCCTTTGTCTAAGATCTGGAACATGACAAGGATGCTCATTTTCCCCCACTGTTACTCAACAAAGCACTGGAAGCACTAGCTAAAGCAATCAATCAGACAAGAGAAAGATATAAACAGATCCAGTTGGAAAGAAATAGGTCAAATTATCTTTATTTACTGATGATATAATCTTATATTTGAAAAAACCTAAGACTCCACCAAAAAGACTATTAGAACTGGAAACAAATTCAGTAATGCTGGATTATACAAAACCACCATTCAAAAGTCAGTAGTAGTTTTATATCCCAAAAGTGAAGAAACTGAAAAAGAGATTAAACAGTAGTCCCATTTACAATAGCCAAAACCAAAAATAAATACCTAGGAAATAACTTAACCAAGAAGTTAAAGATCTGGATAATAAAAGCTATAAAACACTGATAAAAAATAGAAGGAGGACACACAAGAAATATAAAAGTATTCAACGTTTATAAATTGGAATAATCAATATAGTTAAAATGTCTATACTACCCAAAGTAATATACAGATTCAAGGCAATCCCTACCAAAATAACAATGATAATGACATTCTTCATACAAATAAAAAAAAGTTCTCTCCTTTATATGAAATCACAAAAGATCCAGAAGAGCCAACTCTACCCTAAGCAAAAAATATATTACTGGAGCAATCACGTTACCTGACTTCAAATTATACTACAGAGCTACAGTAACAAAGAACTTCATGAGACTAGCACAAAAACAGACACACCTAACAATAAAACAGAATAGATAACTCAGAAACAAATCCACACACCTACAGTGAACTCATTTTTGACAAAGGTGCCAAGAACACACACTTGGGTAAAGACAGTCTCTTCAAACAATGGTTTTGGGAAAACAGGATATCCATATGCAGAAGAATGAAATGAGATCCCTTTCTCTCATCACATACAAAAATTAAAACAAAATAAATTAATAAATTAAAGGCTTAAATTTAAGACCGCAAACTTATGGATTACTACAATAAAATATTAGAGAAACTCTCCAGGACATCAGTCCCTGTGTAAATCTTCTTAAGTAACATTGCACAAGCATAGGCAGCCAAAGCAAAACAGACAAATGGAATCAAACCAAGTTAAAAAGCTTCTACACAGCAAAGGAAACGATCAACAACGTGAAATAACAATTCACTAAATGAAAAAAAAATTTGCTCACCACCTGGCTGAAAAAAGGATTAATAACTAGAATCTACAAGGAGATCAAACAATTCTAAAAGGGAAATTCTAATAATCAGACTAAAAAATGGGTGAAATATTCAAGGGATTCCATCTGATAAAGGTCTTATATCCAGAATCTACAGGACACTTAAACAAATGTACAAGAAAAAAAAAACAAACCTATCAAAAAAGTAGGTGAAGGATATGAACAGACACTTCTAAAAAGAAGACATTTATTCGGCCAGCAAACACACACAAAAAAGTTCATCATCACGGGTTATTAGAGAAGTGCATATCAAAACCACAAGGAGATACCATGTCACACCAGTTAGAATGGTGATCATTAAAACATCTGGAAACAACAGATGCTGGTGAGGATGTGGAGAAATAGGAACATTTTTATACTGTTGGTGGGAGTGTAAATCGTTTAGCCATTGTAGAAGACGGTGTGGTGATTCCTCAAGGATCTAGAACAAGAAATACCATTTGACCCAGCAATTTCATTACTGGGTATACACCCAAAGGATCATAAATCATTCTACTATAAAGACACATGCACATGCACATTTATTGCAGCACTATTCACAATAGCAAAGATTCGGGAACCAACCCCAAATGTCCATCAATGATAGATTGGATAAGAAATGTGACACATATATACCATGGAAGACTACTATGCAGCCACAAGAATAATGAGTTTATGTCCTTTGCAGGGACATAGATGAAGCTGAAAACCATCATTCTCAGAGCAAACTAACACAGGAATAGAAAACCAAACACTGCAGGTTCTCACTCATAAGTGAGAGTTGAGACGAGCACACATGAACACAGGGAAGGGAACATCACACACTGGGTCCTGTCAGGGAGTGGGGGGCAAGAGAAGGGAGAGCATTAGAACAAACACCTAAAACATGTGGGGCTTAAAACCTAGATGACGGGTTGACAGGTACAGCAAACCACCATGGCACGTGTAGTACCTATAGTAACAAACCTGCACATTCTGTACATATATCTCAGAACTCAAAGTAAAACAAAACAAAGACATTTCTCAAGAAAAGACATACAAATGGTAAACAGACACATGAAAAGTTACTAAATATTATTGATCATCAGAGAAATGGAAATGAAAACTACAATAAGATATCATCTCACTCCAGTTAAAATGGCTTATATCCAAAAGACAGGCAATGACAAATGCTGGCGATGATGTGGAAGAAAATGAAACCTTCACATATTGTTGGTGGGAGTGTAAGTTAGTGCAACCACTATGGAGAAGAGTTTGAGGTTCCTCAAAACTAAAAATAGAACTATCTTATGATCCTGCAATCCAACTGCTAGGTATATATCCAAAATACTGGAAATCAGTATATCAAAGAGATATCTTTACTCCCATTTTTGTTGCATCACTATTCACAATATCGAAGATTTGGAAGTAAACCCAAGTGTCCACTAACAGACATATGTATAAACAAAATGTGGTATGTAAACCCAACAGAGTACTATTCAACCATACAAAGAAATGAGATTGTGTCATTTGCATCAACATGGATGGAATTGAAGGTCCTTATGTTAAATAAAATAAACCAGGCACAGAAAGGCAAACTTTGCATATTCTCACTTATTTGTGGGAGCCAATTATTAACATAATTTCATTAAACTCACAGAGATACAGAGAATAATGGTTACCAGAGGCTGGGAAGTGTAGTTAGAGAGGAGGGAGTGGAGATGGATACAAAAAATAGTGAGAAATTTTGATAAGGTTTAGAAAAAGGTGATTATAGTCAACTATATTCTATTGTAGACTTTGTAGATAACTAAAGGGGTAGAGGTGATGAATAACCCATTCACCATAAAGTGATTCTTCTTGTATCAACATATCTCATGTATCATATACATATATATATATATATATATATATATGTATACATATACCTAATATATACTCACACAAATTTAAAACAAAAAATATAAAAACAAACAAACAACAAAAAAGAATGAATCTTGAAAATGTTGTGCTAAGTAAAAAGAAGCCAGTCAGAAAAGGTCACATATTATATGATTATATTTATACAAAGTACCTAAAATAACAAAATCTATATACACAAAATGTGTATTAATGATTGTCTAAAGTTGTGGGAGATGGAGATACCATGGATAGAAGTCTATTGGGTATAAAATTTCTTCTGAGGATTATGAAAATGTCCTCAATTAAATAAGTGATGATGATTAGAAAACACATAGACACAGCACACACCAGGGCCTGTCAGGGGGTTGGGGGCTAGAGGAAGGATAGCAGGGGGTGGGGGGATGAGGGAAAGATAGCTTTAGGAGAAATACCTAATGTAGATGATGGGGTGATGGATACAGCAAACCACCCCGTAGCATGTGTATACTTATGTAACAAACCTGCACGTTCTGCACATATACCCCAGACTTAAAGTATAAATTTAAAAACAAAACAAAACACAAACAAAACAAAAAAATAGTGATGATGAATGTACAACCCTGTAAACATATTAAAACATTGTTAAATTCTACATTTATATGGATAAATCATATGGTATGCCAATAAAGTTGTTGAAAAAGTATAGAAAAAATAATAATTCTTTAGAACCCTAGAAAATGGAAATAGCCACTATTAACATTTTAATGTACTTTATGATAGCACACTTTTTATTTTTACATGGTTCTGAATGCCATAAAATGTATAATTTTTATAATTTTACTGCAAGAAATATTTTTAAAACAGCAAAGCTTTAAAAGGAATGTAATGTTTTAATTAATAGTGAAATATAACATATTTATATATAAAGACTATATACACACATGGGTAATTCTCTCTCAAATTAATATATATAGTTGATGAAATCCAAATCACAATATTTAAAGGACCTTTTAGAAGGTGACACAGTAATTACATAGGTTTTCTGGAATACACGTAAGCAAACATACCTTGAAATTTTTAAAAATATTCATATGAAAATGATAGATTTTATTATGAAGTCATTGTAACTAAACAATTTGGAACACCGACCCATCTCAGTATGTAGAAAAATGGAATAGAATAAGAAGTCCAGAAACACAATTAAATGCAGGGTGTGAATTCATTATTCATTGATCATGTCATTGAAGTTCCGTAGGAAAAGGACAAATTAGTCCATAAATAGTATTGGGAGAATTGGATACTTATTTGGAAAAAATCAAATTAGCTCCTAGTTTATACCAAAATAAATTTCAAGTGGATCAAAATGAAGATATACGGCGATGAAATTTAAAATATTCAATATCCTTAGAAATTAAAGAAAATAACATTAAAACAAGGTGTCAACTTTTGTCTATTATATTGGAGAAAATGGAAAGGAATATTAATATTGTCAATAATGAGCAAACAGTAACTTTTAAGTATCATTATTGGGTGCTTTAAATTTGTATAGCCTTTGAAATCAACCTGGTTTTTAGAAAAAGAAAAAAGTCTTAAAAATGTTTGTTACCTCTGAGCCAGCAATATTATTTCTCAAAATTTATTGTACACAAAAAGGCATTCTCTACAGCGTGTTTTAAGTCTGAAAATTAGAAGAAACTTAATCACCTATAAACTTATTCAATTTATGTAAAAATTGGTATAACTATGCAATTGTTTATTATGCAAGCATTAAAAAAATACATCGAGTCTCTTAAATATGTTTGTGATATACTGCTGATACTCAAAGGCAGGCTCAAACTATAATGATGAGGGATAAAAGCAGAAAGAGAGAAAAGAGAAACTGCAAAGGTGGAAAGATATTCTCTACAATGTTAACAGTCCATTATCATTGTACAGTGGAAATACACATTTTTAATTACATATTTTTCTCTGCATTTGTATTTTCCTCGAGGAACATATATTGTGACAATTATTTTGCCTTCCATATGCACTTTCATCTTGTATTTTATGGATTTTTACACTCATATTTAAAATCTATATTGAATATAGTTTGGTATAGATTGTGATGTAGATTCCAAATTATTTTCTAAAATGATTAGCTAACTTTTCCAATTTCATTTCTTGAGAAATTCAGACATGCTTGTGAAAGGATGATGAGTTGAACTAATTGTCATGAGATTCTGAAACTGTCTGCTACTGTCACTCTAGACCATCTATCTTTTGGAGTTCATTTTTAAATGGCTGGAGAAGGCAGAGTCATGATTCTTTATTTTATGAACAGTCTACAAAGACACTTTTCTTCATCCCATTCTGTGTAGAGTTACCCTACCAAATCCTGAAGCCATGTGTCTTAGACCATTCGGGATCCTCTATCAAAATATGTTATTCTGGAAATAACAGAAATTTATTTCTCATAGTTTCTAAAGGTTAGGAAATCCAAGAGCAAGGAACTGGCAGATTTGTTCTCAATGAGAACCCACTGCTCAAAGGTGGTACCTTCTTTGGGTACTCACATGAAGAAAGGGTAAGACCCTCAGGCCTCTTTTTATAAAGAATCAATCCCATCCATGGGGACAGAATGACCTAACCTAGTCTAATGACCTAATCATCTTTCAAAGGCCCCATGTGTAATACCATAACCTTGGAAATTTGAGTTTTAACGTATGAGTTTTTGAAAGACACAAACATTAAACCAAAACACTAGGTAATGGTGGTGACTCATTAGTGCTATATGAAAGAAAAGAACATCAGGAACTAATTGCCCTATCAGAGGTCTCCTTAGGCAGCAGGCTTGTCTCCTCCTTGTACTTAACAGAACAGGATAGATGTTACCTGCGCAAAAGAAGGGGGGTGAGTTTCCTCTGGATAAAGACGATACTAAGAAAAGTAGCTGGGCTTGAGGGAGTTTGCTGGCATCTCACCAGAAAAGCGAGCTCTATAAGCATAAGTCTTCAGAAGCAAGAGGTCCTGGGCTACAAGACAGGTGATAGGAACTAAGAAAGATTAGTGAGACAATAATTCAAATAAAAGCTATGCTTTTTTTTCATTATGCAGAGAAGTTGTTCATTGTAAAGACCATGAAAACTCATCTATGGGCCCCTCAAGACAATCATCATTCAGACTTGTAGCTCACAGAAGGCATAGTAAGATTAACCAAAGTCGCAGCAACAAAACAACAAAGAGAAGACTACAACTGTGAGCACTTCAGTAAAGAAAGATTTGCCCGACTTCCCCAAGTTACTTGGATCAAGCTCCCAACAACAAGAGTTAGGCCTTGAAGAAGAACTCATTATAAGCTCTCCACCTTAAGGGGCTAGTTTGGGATAAGTGAAAGAGCAGCCATGGCCCTTCTTTATTTCACATTCCTAGAACCAAAGTCTGGCCAGCCGTGAGAGAGTTTAAACCTTTAAATTAGATTGAGAATTGTCCATTTTTATAGAACTGGACATTCAGCACCTAAATTTAACCTCTTAATCTTTTATTTAAAATCTATTATATGTTCAATTTATGTAATATTTCATGGATCTATGAAAATCATCTGTATTTCTGTAAGTACAGATTTTGATTACATTAACTTTAAAATTTGATTATTCATTTTTTATATTTCTATGTATTTCCTCTATATAACTCTCAACATCTGAAAAAGGTATGTTGAAAACTTACCACTTTAAATTTCTATGATGTTCTATAATTTTTACTTTGTATGTTGTTTTAGATGTTTTCTGCTTGTTAGTATCTACATAAAAACTCATGAACAATATAACTATTGTGGACTATAGCATTCCTCAATTTTAAAAAATTACTAATTGTTCATTTGAAAGTTTTAACATTAGTTTCTACTTATAATATTCTGAAAGTTGTATCTTTTTATACTTACTACTCTCATGTACCTTTCCGTGTTTTTAAATCTACTTTTTAGTTTTTTAATTGACATTTATGATGTACAATATGAAGTTTTGATACACAAATACAGAATATTTTTATATACATTGATATGTAGATGTATACATGATACATACAAATTTGATATATACTGTGGACTAATTATATCAAGTTAATTAACAAATCTACCACCTCACAGTTACCAATTTTTGTGAAAAGAACATGTAAAATCTACTTTCTTAACAATTTTCAAATATACAATACATTACTATTATCTATAGTCATGATACTGTAAAATAGATTTCCTCTTGTCTCACTGAAACTTTATATCCATTGACCAACATTGCCCTATTTCATGCCCCCTCCTCTGTCCCCAGTCCCTCTACCACCGTTCATTTTCTGCTTCCGAGTTTGTTTTTCTTAGATTCTACATATAATTGAGATTATATAATATTTGTCTTTCTATGCCTATTTTCTTAACATAATGTTTTCCATGTTAATCTATGTTATCACAAATGACATAATTTTATTCTTTTTGTAGGATGAATATTATTCCATTGTGTACGTATAATATGGTATGGTTCTGTCCTCACCCAAATCTCATTTTGAATTGTAACTCCCACAATTCCCATAGGTCATGGGAGGAACCCAGTGAGAGGTGAATGAACTATAGGAGCCTGTCTTTCCTGCACTGTTCTTATGATGATGAGTGAGTCTCACAAGATCTCCTAGTTTTAAAAAAACGAATTTCTTTGCACCAGTTCTCTCTTTTCCTGCTGCCATCCACCTAAGATGTGACTTGCTCCTCCTTGCCTTCTGCCATGGTTGTGAGGCCTCCCCCAGCCATGTGGAACTGTAAGTCCAATAAATCTCTTTCTTTTATAAATTGCCCAAACTCAGGTATGTCTTTATCAGCAGAGTGAAAATGTACTAATACAACATATATCTCATTTTCTTTATTCATTCATCCATTGATGAACACTTATGCTGATTCCATATCTTTGCTATAGTGCTACAGTGAATGTGAAAGTCCAAATATCTACTTGACATACTGATTTTATTTCCTTTGGCTATATACACAATAGTTGGATAATTATATAGTAAATATATTTAATTTCTTGAGTAAGCTTCAGACTGTTTTCTATAAAGACTGTACTAATTTACATTCCCACCAACAGTGTAAAAACATTTCAATTTCTCCACATGCTCGCCAACATTATCTTTTTAAATAAAACTTATTTATACAGGTGTGATGGGGTATCTCATTGTTGTTTTAATTTGCATTTCCCTGATGATTAGTAATGTTGAGCATTTTCTCATATGCCTGTTGGCTTTTGTATGTTTTTTGGGGGGCATTTCTATTCAGGTCTCTTATCCATTTTTAATTATTAACTCTTAGTTACTAAGAGTTTATTTAGATTTGTACAGTGTAGCTTTGTCTACTTCTTTTCCTACCTTTAGCCTCTCACAATCAATTTGGTGGATAATTTTGTCTCATTTGTGTCTGTTTAAATTATTTTTACCATATTTTCTAAAGTGTTAATGTATTACTTGTGTAATTTTAAATTTCAGTGTTAATCAAGAGAGTTAATTTTTTTCAGTTGAGTTATTTTTTAAAGTTTTAACATATGCATGAATTTGTGAAATCAGTACCACAGTCAGATATAAAACCATTCCATCCCCCCTAAACTCTCTCATGATATCCCTTCATAGTTATACATCCTCTCACCCCAAAACCACTAGCAAACACTTGATCTAGTCCCACCACTATAACTTTGCCTTTTAGAGAAGGTTATATAAATGGAATCATACAGTGTATAACCTTTTCAAACTGGCCTCTTTCAATCAGTTTAATGCTTTTGAGATCAATCCAAGTTGTTGCATTTGTCTATAGTTTATTCCTTCATATTGCTCAGTGGCCTTTCATTGTATGGATATACCACAGTTTTTTACAAATTGGTAAACATGTCCATTCTTTCCAGATTTGGGCAATTATCAGTACAGCTGCTATATACATTTTTGTGTAGATTTTTATATGAACATCAATTTTCATTTCTCAAGGGTAAATACTAAGAAATCTAATTATTGGCCTCTATAGTAAATGTATTTTTAAATTTATAAGAAACTGCCTGTTTCTAGATTGCTGTCCCATTTTTGTATTCTCACATATGAGTGTTTCGAAAGCTCAATATTCTTCATAGCGTTTGGTACTGTAAGTTTTTGTGAACCATACTAATAAATGTCTCCTGGTATATCCTAACAGTTTTAATTTGCATTTGCATAATGGCTAATGCTATTGAACATCTCTCCACGTGCTTGATTACTTGTCATTCTTATATCATGTTTGCATGTCTCTTCACTTTTGTTGCTCACTTTGTTTTATTACTGTTGTGTTTTGTGAGATTTGTATATCCTGAATGCAAATTATTTGCCATATATGTGCTTTGCAAAATTTTTTTTCTCAATCTATAACACATCTTAGTTCTAGAAGATTTTTTGTAGGTTCTTTAGAATTTTCTACATAGACCAACATATTATTTGGCAACAGAAGTAATTTTATTTTTTTTCTTTCTGATTTATATATCTCCTATGTATTTATTTTTCTTGCTGTATTGCACCTCCAATAAAATGTTGACTAAGGCTGGTGACAATGGCCATACTTACCTTCTTCTCAAAAGTGGGAAAAAGCATTCACTCTTTCAGTAAGCATTATGTTCAGTAAGATTTATGTAAATTGTTTAGGTTAATAATTAATACCCATAAATGTGTTGAATTTTGTCTATATTTCATGCAATAATGGTGGTTAATGCATTGTTTTTGATCTTTAGTCTGTTAATATGATTGATTACATTAATTGAATTTCAAATATTGAAAAAGCCCAGCATCCCAGTGAAAATCTCACTTGGACATCGTACAGCATATGTTCATATATATTGTTGAACTTGGTTTGCTATTATAATATTTTTGTGTCTTTATACATAATAAATATTTGTTTGTAGTATTTCTCCCCCTTGTACTGCCTAGTAAAACACCTGGGCCTGGGAACTTTTTTACCAGAATGTTTGTAATTATAAATTTAATTGCTTTAATGATGGTTATAGGGCTAGTCAGACTACATATTTTATATTGCTCAAGTTTTGGTATTTTATTGTTTTTGAGGAATTACAGTATGTCTCTCTAAAATAACTAAATCATGCTGGGACAAGTTCTGATATGTGTGATGGATTATATTGTTTACTGAGAATGAGGGCAAGGAAAACCGGGGCAGCCCCCCTAAGCGGAAAACTGCTTTGGGCATTCTTAAGTAGTAAACAGTATATGTATATCATACACTAGTTAAACTAGTTATTTAAACACGGGATATGTGACCCTGCCCCCATGGCTCCCCTCATGGAGAACGCTTTCTGATTTGTCTTTGATCAGTGGTAAGCAGGCACCAGATGCCTACCTAGTTTATCTTTGTTCTATGAGAAAACATGGAACACCTGCTTGTTAATAATAATCTGTTCAGAGAGAATAAATATGTGGTCAGAAGTCTGCTCCAGACTCTCAGCTCTGAAGGCTGTTAGCCCCTGAGGCTCTCAGCTCAGAAGGCTGTTCACGCCTGGTCCCCACTTTGCACACTATCTTTGTGTTTGTTTCTTAATTCCTTGTTTTTTTATTATACTTTAAGTTGTGGGGTACATGTGCAGATTGTGTAGGACTGTTAACACAGGTGTACACATGCTATGGTGTTGTGCTGTATCCATCCCCCTGTCATCTACATTCGGTATTTCTCCTAATGTTATCCCTCCCCAATCCTCCCACCCCCTGATATCCCCTCTCCTAGCTCTCTCACCCACCCAACAGGCCCCAGTGTGTGATGTTCTTCTCCCTGTGTCCATGTGTTCTCATTGTTCAATACCCACTTATGAGTGAGAACATGTGGTGTTTGGTTTTCTGTTCTTGTGTTAGTTTGCTGAGAATGGTGGTTTCCAGATTCATCCATGACCCTGCAAAGGACATGAACTCATCCTTTTTTATGGCTGCAAAGAATTCCATGGTATATATGTGCCACATTTTCTTATCCAGTCTATCCTTGATGGGCATTTGGGATGGTTCCAAGTCTGCTATTGTAAAACAGTGCCACAATGAACATACATGTGCATGTGTCTTTATAATAGAATGAACTATATTCCTTTGGGTATATACCCAGTAATGGGATTTCTGGGTCAAATGGTATTTCTATTTCTAGATCCTTGAGGAATTGCCGCACTGTCTTCCACAATGGTTGAACTAATTTACACTCCCACCAACTGTGTAAAAGCATTCCTATTTCTCCCCATCCTCTCCAGCATCTGATGACTCCAGATTTTTTAATGATCACCATTATAACTGGTGTGAGAAGTTATCTCAATGTGGTTTTGATTTGTATTTCTCTAATGACCAGTAATGTTGAGCATTTTTTCATGTTTGTTGGCCACATAAATGTCTTCTTTTGAAAAGTGTCTGTTCATATCCTTTGCCCACTTTTTGATGGGGTTGTTTTTTTTCTTCTAATTTTGTTTAAGTTCTTTGTAGATTCTGAATATTAGACCTTTGTCAGATGGGTAGATGGCAAAATTTTTTCACATTCTGTTGGTTGCTGGTTCACTCTAATGATTGTTTCTTTTGCTGGGCAGAAGCTCTTAAGTTTAATTAGATCCTATTTGTCTATTTGGGCTTTTGTTGCCATTGCTTTTGGTGTTTTAGTCATGAAGTCCTTGCCTATGCATATGTCCTGAATGGTATTGCCTAGGTTTTCTCTAGGGTTTTTTTATGGTGTTAGGTCTTATGTTTAAATGTTTAATCTATCTGGAGTTAATTTTTGTATAAAGGTGTAAGGAAGTGATCCAGTTTCAGCTTTCTGCACCTGGCTAGCCAGTTTTCCCAACACCATTTATTAAACAGGGAATCCTTTCCCCATTGCTTGTTTTAGTCAGGTCTCTCAAATATCAGATAGTTGTAGATGTGTGGCATTACTTCCAAGGCCTCTGTTCTGTTCCATTGGTCTGTATCTCTGTTTTGGTACCACTACCATGCTGTTGTGATTACTGTAGCCTTGTAGTATAGTTTGATTCAGCGCCACCTGGGTTGGCATCTCTATGACCGAGCTGGCCTCAGTAAAATCATATACATAGATCTATTCATAGTATTTTATTATTACTTTTATTAATAGTTGTGGGGTCTGTAGTGACAATCCCTCTCATTTCTGATATTAATAATCCATGATCTTTTTTATTCATTGTCACTATTGTCAGAGATTTATCAAATTCATTGATCTTTTCAAAGTACCAGCTATTAGTTTCAATTTCTCTATTGTTTCTCTTTTCAATTTTGTTGTTTTTTTTTTGTTTTTATCTTCATAACTCCCTTCCTTCTGTTTGCTTTGTAATTATTTTGCTCTTATTTTTGTAGTTTCTTGGGATAGTACTTCAGATTAATTGAGACTAATCTTCTTTTCTAATAAAAATAATTAATGCTATTAATTTCCCTGAAAGGACTGTTTTGGCAGCATCCTGTAAATTTTTACACACGGCATTTTCAATTTTGTTCAGGTGAAAACAATTTTTAAATTTTTCTTGTGACTCTTTCTTTGACCCACGCATTATTTAGAAGTGTGTTTTTAAATTTCCAAGTGTTTAAAGATACCGTTGTTTTTATGCTATTCATTTCTATTTTAGTTCCATTATTACCAAAGAAAACAGTGTGTATCATTTTGATTATTTTATATCTTGTGATTTGTTTCATGGCCAAGAATATGACATATCTTGTGAATGTTACATATGCACTTGAAAAAACTGTGTATTCTGCTGTATTTTCGAATGTTCAAGAGATATCAATTTGATTCCATTTGAAGATGCTGTTATTCAATCTTCTATATAATTGCTGATTTTCTGTCTACCAGTCCATCTATTAGTTTGAGGAGACTATTGATATTGATATCTTTAACTATAATTGTGACTGTTCATTACACTTTTAAGTTCTGTATGTTTTTGCTTTATTTAGTTTAAAGGTGTGTTGTTGAATATATATATTGAAAATTTTTGTGTCTTTGTGAATTCACCATATTCTTATTACATAATGTTATTATTTGCCCAGAAAATTTTATTTCTTCCAAGTTCTACTTTGTCCAATACTAGCATAGCAACTCCTGATTTCTATTTTTTTGGTGTTTACTTAGTCTATCTTTTCCATCCATTTACTTTCAATCTATGTATATCATTATATTTGAAGTGAGTTTCTTATAGATGGTATAGAATTAGGCTGTGCTTTCTTCAATTATCCTAACAACCTCCATATTTTAATTGATGGATTTACTTTAAAGAGATTTTCTTAGTTATATATTTGTATACCACCTAATTATGCCTTTTAAGATATAAAAGTCAATGGTTTTTAGTATATTTAATAAACTGTGCAGCAACACCCACAATCAATTTTAGATCACTTTGTTGAAACTCAAAGAGGAATTCTGTACCTTTAGTAGTGACTTCTTCAATTTCTCTCAATCCTTTCAGTGTTAGGGAGCCATTAATCTCCTTTCTGTCACTACAGATTTGACTATTTTGAAAAGTTACATATGTGGTATCATATAGCATATAAGCTTTTGTGACTGGATTCTATTAGCATAATGATTTCAGAGTTCATTATGTTTTAGCATATATCAGTACTTTATTCCTTTGTATGCTAGAATAGCGTTCCATTGTATGGATATACCACACATTATTTATTCATTCATTATGTGATGGACATTTGGGTTGTTTCTACTTTTAGGCTAATATGTATAATGTTGCTATGGACATTTATGTACAAGCTGTTGTCTGAATACCTGGTTTCAATTGTCTTCAGCATATACCCAAGTATGAAATTGCTTGGTTATTTGGAAAATCATGTTTAGCTCTTTGAGAAATTTAATGTTATTACTGATATGCTATAATTTTACAGTTTGTTTTCTATTTGGTTCCCTGTTTTTCCTTCCTCTTTTCTCCTTGTCCTGCTGTCTTTTGGGTTATTTGAATACTTTTAGTATTTTTTAAAATTTATCAATTATAATTTTGATTATATAGCTTTTTAGTCATTGTTCTAGAGACTAAAATGTACATAGTTAGCTTTCCACTATTTAGAATAAACATTTTACTGCTTCTATCAGAATATATAAATCTTATCAAACAGGTTATTTTACTCTTCCTTAATATATTTCACTTATTTTTTCTACATGTATCAAAAACACCATCAGAAATATTGCATATTTTCTTGCAAATATCAAATGTATTTTTTTAAAACTCAAGAAGATAAAAAGTACTCTATTACATTTACCCTCATATTTACAATTTCTATTGCTCTTCCTTCATTCCTGATTTTCCAAAGTTGTATTTGGTATCATTTTCTTTTGGCCTGAAGATATTTTGTTAGCAAATCTTCTAGAGGGAGGCTTCTGATAATGAATTTTTCTATTTTTTCTTTTTCTTAGTATTTCTTTGTTTCACCTTCATTCCTGAAAGATGAAATTCTATCTGAAAGCATTTTTCTTCTAGCAATTTGAAAAATTTTATGCCCCTTTTGTTTGGTGTCCATGTTTCTGACAAGAAATCCACAGTTGTTAAAATTATCATTCATCATAAGAAAATACCCAGCTTTGGTGGATTAAACAATAGAAATTAATTTTTTCACAGTCTGAGATCAAGATGTTGGCAGGGTTAAATTCTTCTGAGATCTCTTTGGCTTATTGGTCATTGATTTAGTTTGGATATTTTTCCAAATCTCAAGTTGAGATGTAATATTCAGTGTTGAAAGTAGAATGTGATGGAGGTGTCCAGGTCAGTCATGGGGATGGATCCCTCATGGCTTGGTGCTGTCCTTACAATAATGAGTGACTTCTCATGAGATCTGGTTATTTAAAAGCATGTGGCACCTTCCTTTTCCGTTCTTTCTCTTGCTCTTTCTCTTATCATGTGATATGCCTGTTCCTCTTTCATTTTCCACCATAATTGTAAGCTTCCTGAGGCCTCCCCAGAAGCCAAGCAGATGCAAGCACAATACTTTCTGTAAAGCCTGCAGAACCTTAAGCAAATTATATCTCTTTTTAAATAAATTACCCAATCTCAGGTATTTCTTTATAGAAATGCAAACGTAGCCTAATATAGTCATCTTCTGTATTTTCACATGTCTTTTCTCTGTGTCTGTGTCCATATCTCTTCTTCCCATAAGGTCACCACTCATATTGAAATAAAGCCCTATGTAATGATCACATTTTAATTGAATTACCTCTTTAAGGAGTCTCTGTCCAAACACATTCACATTCTGAGGAAGTAGAGGTTAGTGTTTTAACATGTAGATTTTGGGAAACACAATTCAGATCTGTTTTATCTGATTTCTTTCAAGATAATGTTTGCTTATTTTCAGCAGTCTAATTATAATATGTCTGGGATAAGCCTCTTTTAACTTGACATGGCTTGGAATTTGTCAAGCTTCTTCCATTTATTTCGATGTGTCTCATGTGTGAGCTACCTAGTGGTCAGTCTGGGACATGGGTTGTGTTTTATTTGTTGCTTAAAGTCTCAAAGTATTTGATATTCTGAGTGGGATCTTGTTAATGTGCAGCTCAGGGATGAGCCCAGGATTTGATGAACATTTTTATGGGGTCACTTTTCCATGTTTCTCCCTCTCTGTAATTCTTGGCATGTAATGGGTTCCTGAGGCTCCCCATTTGGGCCCTGCATCCAAAAAATTGAGCTTTATTTACTCTACTGGGCCACACACTTCACAATGCTGCCCACTTCCAGGTCCAAACAGTAGAGAGCAATAAGAGAAAAATAGGATATTTTAATAGAATTGCTTTCCCTCTCAGTTTTGAACCCTGTGGGTTTCCATTGGGTCTCTCTTGCCACCTCTATGAGATTGCCTGGGGGTTGGATCAAAACAATGAATCGAAGTAACACAAACAGCAGCATATGGCACTCTCTCTATTACTTGTTCTCTTTACTACTTTTTGGGCCAAAAATATAGGTATTTTCATGGAGTTTTCTGGGTTTTGTCCCTACTGCAAACTTATGGATTTCAGACTCCATCGTGTTCAGTTCAGGAATGATGTTTGCTATGTTGCTTTATTTGATCATTTTAGTTGATATCTACGGAAGATTATAATTTATAGTTAGCAGTTCATTGACCATCTTTCCAGAACTTCCACATTATCTATAAATGTGTAGAAAAAATTACAATTCTATTTTTTGGCAATGGTAAAAATACAGTGTTAGTTTTCATGGCACCAGGTTTTAATGATGTAAATGGTATATGGCTCAAGAAAGTGTGTGAAAAAAATTGTTGCTTAAATTACCATCAAACCTGGGCAGATATTCAATTTGACTTGAAGTGGTAAAGACATACGGTTGCAGAAGAGGGATAGCTGTGCTGCCATATTTCAGAATCTATCTGACCAGATTTGTAAACTTAGGGCACAAATTGTATAGAAAAATATCTGTAAGTTCTTGGATACCATTGTTTTCCTATTCCTAAATTCTACACACGTAAATCTGTCAATTACATGTGACATATCTTCAAATAATTCGTTGAGAATATACTGGTAGTAGAATTTAAACATTTGCTTGGTTGCAGATTGGTTGGTAATCTTCACATATTGAAAACTCCATGGCTTAGTTAAATATTTCTGCCAAAAACTCTGTACCTCTAGAAACTAGATATTCTTCCACAGCTGCTAGGACTATGAGCTCTGAAACCCGATGAACTCTGCATTTCTATACCAGTGACCAGAAAATAGGTGGCAAAGGAAGGACACTGGTGGAGCGAGGCTGGCTGGCTCTGTGCCCACCAAGGCTCTGACTGCAATAGCAGTTGACAGTGGGAAGGAGGGTAGGCTGTACTTCTGTCACAGCAGTGGCACAGCAAGGTGCACTGACACATGCACACTCTAGGGACAAAGAAAGCATAAACCATCTGTGCACACACATGTCATCAAAGTGATCTGAAGGTTTACCATGGGCCCAAGGGAAGCTAGTGTGTGGGAAGGGAGCAAGTGAGCTTCTGCATGGCTGTGGGTGCTGTTCCACTGAAGCCCTCCTCTGATCAGGCACAGTCTGTCAGTGCAGAAGCTATGACAGTCTCCCAAGGCACTTGAGGCTGCCCTGCAAGCAGGCATGTCCAGGCTGGGGACCCAGAGAGAACAGTAGACCAAAAGATGCTCAGTTCAGACTTTCCCTGAAGATGGGCAAGACCATCCTGCAGAGTTCAGGTCTGACAATTCTCGTAGGGCTAAAGTCTCCTATGGGAGCAAATTGAACCTTGGGGGATGGTTGTCCCGGCCATGTTTCACTACAGATGCTCCTACACCAATCCCTCTGGGCTTTATATTAGCTGGCTTGCTGCCCCACTACTTCTCTGCCTACTAGAATGTTGGTGGTGGTGGAGGGGTTGCCTCCTGTGGGGATTCTAGAGGCCAATGATAAGAGTGAGTTTCTCCTTGCCAGTTAAACTCACCCATTCCCTCAGAGTCACTGGAGGCCAAGAATGAGTCCTGGTGCATGGTAGCCCCATGTAGGGTTCCCAGCTTCCTCCCACTTCAGCTCAGCTTCTGTGTCTTTCCTCTGTCCCCCTCTCCATGTCTTCCCTCTGAATATCTGTCAGGAGTGTGCCAGTCATCTGGGTCCTTCAGTGGCAGCTGTTCTACCTGGCTGTGTCTAGTCATCCATCTTGCCTTCCTAATTGCATTATTTTTTTATTCACCAACTTTCATATTTTTGACATATATAACCAATGTTACATACATTTGTTTTTAAAAGCCATTTAGCCTTAAGCCATATGTCAAAGGATTTACTTAAAAAACAATTGGCTACATAAATTCAAAAGTTGTTTTCCTATTTTTTAAAATATTTTTATTTTTATTTAAATAGTTTTGTGGGACAGGTGGGTTTTGGTTACATGAATAATTTCCTTAGTGGTGATTTCTAAGATTTTGGTGCACACATCACCTGAGCAGTGTACACTGTACCCAATGGGTGGCCTTTTATCGCTCCCTCCTTTCCACCATTCCCCAGAGTCCCTAAAGTTTATTATATCATTATTATTCCTTTTGCATCCTCATAGCTTAGGTCTCAGTTGTAAATGAGAACATATAATATTTGGTTCTCCATTCCAGAGTTACTTCACTCAGAATAATGGCCTGCAGCTCCCTCCAAGTTGCTGCAAAAGACACTGTTTTATCACTTTTTGTGGCTGAGTAGTATTCCATGGTGAATACATAGCACTTTTTCTTTATCCATTTGTTGGTTGATGGGCACTTAAATTGGTTGCATATCTTTGCAATTATGAATTATGCTGCTATAAACATGTGTGCACATGTATCTTTTTCATATAATCACTTCTTTTTCTTTGGTAGATACCCAGTAGGAGGGTGGAGCTCCTGCCTGCTCTGTGGAGGGCACAGCCCCAGCCACACCTCCCCACTGCAGCCAGTAACTTAAAGGAACCACTCCACATGAGCTGCCGCTGCTGCCATCACAATGTCCCTCCTCTTGGGAATTCATTTGATCCTCTGCTTTGATGGTGCTTGCATTCTATACTGTATTTTACTTATTGCATGCTTTTCTGATGTATTTTTTGCATACTAATCTGTAACTTCTTGAAGGCAAGAAAACTTTTAAAAATCTTTCACTGAAACTAAAAGTGATTCATTACTTGTTGGGTTGGGTGAATGTATAATTAAAGTGACATTGAAATCGTCATAATTTTTCCTGCTTGATCTTCGTAGAATCAATAAAGAATTCATTTTTTGTAAGTTTTACTCTTTATTACAGGAGTTGTGATTTTCCTATCTTCATAAAAGTTCAATTGTTTTTATAATTTTTCTGTGGATTTGTGAGTTTTGTGGTTTGTTTACAATAAAATGATATTTAGGGTATTATTGCTGGCAATGGAGATGTTAAATACTGTGATCTCATAATGGTTTTTAGTTGATTTGCCAATAATAAGTTAGAAAGCTTTAATTCTGTTAGAACTAGTAAAGAAAATGTGCTATATCAAAGAGTTAAAGGCATATTTCTTTGATTTCTATTGTATTGGTAAAATCAGTTGGTGATTTTTATTATTTTTAGTATTCAAATTTCATTTGAAATTATATATGGTTGAACTACATGCCCATTCAAATATTACAAAGTGATATTACTAGTCTTAAAAGTAAAACCCCAAAACCTAAAATGCAATAAAATATATATTTTTTTAAAAAGTAAAATCCATAGGTATAATCAGTTGCTGTTGATTCAGAAATCAAGATAAGAATGTTATATCATTTGTAATCACATAATCACTTTCACTCTTTGTATCAGCTTTAATTTCTAAAAAGTATTTCATTTAGCAGAAGTTTTTAGAGTAACATTAGACCAATTGTAAACTATATAGCATTCATATTGGATTAGCCTCTTTCCAAAGCTTTCCATTCTGTTTTCTAAATTATGTTCCTGTAATTCATGGATCTTTAAGCCTCAGCGATTTGAATTTCATGTTCAATCTCAGATAACCTTTCAGAAAATCATGTCATTATTTGGTATTTTTCTCTCTCATAGAAATTCTTTCATATTTTATGACCATTTGAACCATTCCATTTTCACATCATTTAGTCTTCATACATTTTCTTACAATATCATCTTGGAATTTTAGTTTCAAATAAAAAATAGCAATCTCTATCTTGCCAACAATTAGTTGGGGAAACACCATAGACTATGATCACTTCTATGTTGCCTCACCAGAAGCACCAGTGACAAGCCAAATATCACCTTGAAGCATCTGTTGTCATCTGATGCATTTTTGGTGGCAAAGCCATCATCTATTTTGCCAACATTAAAGTTTCTTAACCAGATTCTACATTAACCTCTACCACCACCTTAAATAGTCCTAACACTCTTCCAGAGAATGTGATAACATTAAAAGGGAACATAGTATATCCATTCTATGGATTTAGCTATATTTGTAATAATATTCTTAAGTGATATCTAGTATATCTTGAGTAAAAAAAAAGGAAATATCAAAATAACATAGTCTGACTGTATTAAAAAACAAACTAAAAATGTGTATATGTATTTTGTCATGGGACAAAAGTTAGAGGCCGTACAAAATGCATTAGCATTGGTTACCTTGGAACAGTGGCGGTGGGGCAGATAGGAGTGAGAAGAAACCAATATTCTTCTCTTTCATTGTGTTTAGCTGTGTGGTTTTCCTTATCAAAACAAGTGTGCAAGGATTATGTAGTTACAGCAAAATATTTTAAATACTACATATTCAATATTACCCTGTTTTAGAATCTGTTTGCTCATATTCTCTGTATAAAATGAAACTACTTTTCTTCTCTTATACATTACAAATGGACTCCCCATCTGAAGCATTTTTTCCTATTATAATATCTATTTTTTCATGTGTCTTCCTTGTTTAAAAATAATCACTACACTTAATCGCTTCATAAAACCTTATAATCATCCCAATGACAACAATAATCTCTCAGCACTTAAATGCATGACAGAGTGGACAAAGATCCAAGTAGAAAAACCAATGATCAAATTCATCAATTAAGGCCTTGCTTTCATCCTGTCAACTTAAATTATTTACTTGTTTCAACATTTTTTATTACAGTAAATAATGACTTTTAGTGAATGATAATCTATTTGAATTCCACAAGCATATTAGAATTTCACAATTTGCATTTCTATTAGTCAATAGTTTTACAAAAAATAATACCTGTTACCAATATATGATAGGTCTTATGTAAGCTCACAGGTGGCATTTCTTAATGGCAATACTTTAGCAGAAATTTAGATCAGCCTGGTTCAGGCACAGTGGCTCATGCCTGTAATCCCAGCACTTTGGGAGACCAAGGCAGGGCAGATCAAGAGGTCAAGAGTTTAAGACCAACCTGGCCAATATGGTGAAACCTGGTCTTTACTAACAATACAAAAATTAGCCAGGTATGGTGGTGTATGCCTGTAGTCCCAGCTACTCAGGAGGCTGAGGTAGGAGAATATGTTGAACCTGGGAGGCAGAGGTTGCAGTGAGCTGAGATTGTGCCACTGCACTCCAGCCTGGGCAACAGAGCAAGACTCCATTTCAAAAAAAAAAAAACAGAAATTTAGATCAGTTGATTACCTGCAAATATTTTCTCAGAATACTTTAATGTTGACACAGTGTCATATATGACTCATGTCTCCATCTCTGTAGCCAATTTTTATGAATCTTTTTCGCGCGTGTGTGTGGGTGAGAGAGAGGAAGATAGAGAGAAAAATCTGTGTTTTATTGTGTCTACTGATTGTACTGCAAGCTTCCAAACATATTATATCAGATTTTCTATTGAATTTTATTTGAGTACCCCATAGTATCTATTATGTCTTTACAAAATTTGGTAGACTGACTCCATAAATTGAGGTATTAGAAGAGAATTAGGAGTATGGCATGGAGATGTGAGTGAAAATGTGTTTTGCGTATTTTTACTACCAGAGTAAAAACTCAAAATGAAGGTTCTAATGCTGGAATTACTTTTTTAAGTCAAAGTTATCTTATTACCTGAGTATAAATGTTAATCATGCTTTGTGTGTTAGTTCTTTCTGGGTATGTTTAGATAGATGTTGAATATTTCAAATAATAAATATTATTTATTCTTCATATTCTTTGCTATGACAAGCAAATTTCAGGTAGTCACTGTGTGCTTAATTTATTATGGCAAAAGATGATTTGTTCATGTCCTGATATAGAACTTTTGGAATTTTATGTGAACACTTTGGCAAATATGTCAGAATAAAACTATATCAAGAAGAAAGAAAATTATCTTTTTCTACCTTAACTTCAGGCTGGAATCAACTTTAGGTGGTTAGTTTGATTTGCACAGGAATGGTCTCGGAAAAATGTAGAAGGTCATACTGGTTTCTGTGGGGGACGGAGGGGAGCCAAGATGGCTGTTTATGCAGACAGGAAGAACTTCTCCTACTCAGGGACCACATCATCCAGAAGACAGGTACTTCCAAACAGATGTGTCACAAATAAGGCATTGAGAGTGGATAGAGGGACGACAAAGACCCTGGACTGAAAGAGGAGGAAGCTGAGAACCCTGTACATGGTTCGCCAAGCACCAAGACTTGTTCCTGGTTCCAACCAACTCTTGAGGAAGGGGTGAGTAAAATAGGCATGAATTGGCCCACTTTCACAATGGACTTCCAGAATCCTAGCTATAGGAGACCACATAATCTCCAGGTACATTTGAGCTGACAGGGAGAACTACATAAAGAGCTGGCAGAGACAGAACACCAGCTTGCACGGAGGCCAGAGGATGTGATGCAGTAAGGGCTGCAGTGGAACACAGTCATGGGTAACCATCCACCTAAGGCTCGACATACTCCCTTAAGTGACCATCTCCCAAGGTTCAGATACTCCTCTAGGTAACTTTAGCATTTTGTTGTCTGCCACAACCAGACAGAGCAGGCATATCTTGCCTATGGGACAGGTCCTGAATGATTTGAGTAAGTCCCTGTCTGCTGGCCTGTCCCAGGGTCCCTGTCTGGCTTCACCCACTTGCGGTACGGCCTCTGCTCCACAGCACAGAAGCTGGCCAGCCACCACCATGTCTCTTTGCCACAGACCCAAATGGCAGCTGGAGAGCTATTGCAGGCAGGCTCCTGCCAGTGTGCACCTGCCTAGACCCCTCCCCCAACCAGAATGCAATTGCCAACAGCCTCCCTTGCTGCTTCATTGGCACATGCACATGTATGGGAACCTCCACTGCCCTGCTGCTGCCCTGCCAAAGTGTTAATGCTGGCACTCTCTATCAGAGTATTGTTGCAAGCAGATCAAAACATCTTGCCCCCTCCAGTGCAGCAAGAAGGTGCTTAACCTTAAAGGGACACAGGAAAAATCCATGGGACTGGTCTCATGCCCCCAAAGCTAGAGAATACAGCCCAGGAGTGCTGAACTGAAACTTGAACTCCTGAAATATTCCAGAAAGAAGTCCAATTGATTAAGCCCATCGTATGCCACAGTAAAACCCTCAAGGGCATCAAAGAGGATAAAAGAAAACAAACAAACAAAAAGGATAGAACTTCAAATATTAAAAAAAAAAAAAAATCAGCCAGACGAAAAAGAAACAGTGTAAGAACTCTGGAAACTATCAAAGCCAGAGTGTCTTCTTACCTCCAAACAACTGCACTAGCAGCTTTTTAGCAATGGTTCTTAAGCTCACTGAAATGGCCAAAATAACAGATATACAATTCAGAATCTGGATGGCAATGAAGTTCATTAGGATTCAGGAGAAAGTTGAAACTCAGTCCAAGGAATGTAAAAAATCCAGTCAACAATGCAAGAGCTGAACAATAAAATAGCCATTTTAAGGAAAAAAAAAAAAACTAAGCTGATCTGTTAGAGCTGAAAAACTCACTATAATAATTTCATAATATAATCAGAAGTATTAACATCAGAATAGAACAAGCAGAAGAAGAAATCTGAGCTTGAAGATGAATTTTTCAATCGAATTAGCCAAAGAAACAAAGAAAAAAAGAATAAAAAAAGCTTCAAGAAATATTAGATTATGGATTTATATATATATATATATATATATATATATATATATATATAAATATACAGGAGAGAAAATTGGATTATAGAAAATATTGGATTATGGATTTATATATATATATAAATATACAGGAGAGAAAACCTGTAACTCACTGGTATCTCAGAAAGAGTGAGAAAAGGAAAGCAACCTGGAAAACATATTTCAGGATACTGTCCACATAAATGTCCCTGACCTTGCTAGGGTCAACCTGCATATTAGGAAAATTCAAGGAATGATTGTGAGATACTATACAAGATGATCATACTCAAGGCACACAGTCATCAAATTCCCCAATGTTAATGTAAAGAAAAAAATATTAAAGGCAGCCAGAGAGAAAGGTCAAGCCATGCATAAAGAGAGCTACATCTGACTAACATACATTCAGCATAAACCTTACAAGTCAGAAGAAATGGAGGCCCATATACAGCATCCTAAAATTAAAAAAAATTCAAAGAATTTTATATCAAGTCAAACTGAGCATCATAAGTGAGAAAAATTATTCTTATCAGGCAAGAAAATGTTAAGTGAATTAATTACCACTGGACCAGCCTTCAAAGATGTCTTTACAGGAGTGATAAGGAAACAAAAGACTGTTACCTGCCACCACACACACACACAAAAACTTGCATACATAGCTCATTGACACTATAAAGTAACTATTCAATCAATTCTACTTAAAAACCAGCTAACAACATGATAAAGGATCAATTCCTCATATATCAATATTAATCGTGAACTTAAACAGGCTAAAAGCCACACAGAGTGGCAAGATAGATAAAGCGCAAGACCCAATTGTTTGCTGTCATCAAGAGACCCAAATGGAAAACAAAAAACAAAAATCACAGCAGAGGTTGCTCTTCTTATTTCAGGCAAACAGACTTTAAAACAACAACATTCAGAAAGAACGAAGAAGACAATTACATAATGATAAAGACTTCAATTCAACAAGAAGCCTTAACTACCTTAAATATATATGCACCCAACACTGCCACACTCAGAGTCACTTTAAAAAATTCTTAGAGACCTATAAAAGACTCAGATAATCACACAATAATAGTGAGAGGCTTCAATGCCTCACTGACGCTGTTCGAGCAGATCATTGAGGGAGAAAATTAACACAGATATTTGGAATCCAAACTTGACACTTGACAAAATTTACCTAACAGAGATTGATAGAAGGTTCTACTCAGCAACAAGAGAATATACATTTATCTCATCTTCACATGGGACATAATCTAGAATTGACCCCACAATTAACCATAAAGCAATTCTCAAAAAAATAAAAAACCCAAAAGTATACCAAGCACACTCTCAGAGAATAGTGCAAAAAAAATACAAATCACTACAAAAAAAATCTCAAAACCAACAATTGCATGGAAATTAAACAACATAATTTTGAATAACTATTGATGAAGCAATGAAGTTAGGCAGAAATCCAGAAATTCTTTGAAACTAATGAAAACAAAGATAAAACAACAAAATATCTGAGACACAGCTAAGGCAATGTTAAGAGGGAAGTTTATAGTGCTAACTACTAACATAAAAAAAATTGGAAGAATTCAAATTAACAACCTAACATCATGCACATGGAAACTAGAAAAATCAGAGCAAATAAACCCCAAACCTAGAGAGGAGAAGAAACAACCCAAATCAGAGCTGACCCTGAACAAAATTGAGACACAAAACAAAAGATCAATAAAACCAAAAATTTGTTGTTTAAAGAACAAATAAGATTGACAAACCACAGGCTAGACTAATAAAGAAAAAAATAAGATTCAATAAGCACAAGCAGAAATGACAAAGGTGATATTACCACAAACCCCACAGTAATAAAAATACCCCTAGATACTATTATGAAACAACTCTATGCAAGCAAACTAGAAAACCGAGGAAAAAAATGGATGAATCTGGAAAATAAAACTTCCCAAGATTGAATAAGGAAGAAATTATATCCCTGAATAGGCCAATAACAAGTTCTAAAATAAAATCAGTAATAGAAAAACATACCAACCAGTAAAAGATTTGAACCAGATAGATTTACAACCAAATTCTACCAGATGTATATAGGGAGAGCTGGTTTCAATACTATTGAAACTAATTCAAAAAATTTCATCCTCATTCTATGTAGCCATCATCATTTTGATACCAAAATCTGGCAGAGACACAATGAAAAGAAAAACTTCAGGCCAATATTTTTAATGAATTTAGATGTAAAATTTCTCAAAAAACAACACTAGCAAATTGAATCAGCAGCATATTGACTAGCTAATCTATCACAATCAAGTAGGCTTTATCCCTGGGATGCAAGGATGGTATAACATATACAAATCAATACACGTGATTCATCACACAAACAAAAACTACATGATTATCTCAATAGATACAGAAAAGACATTCAACAAAATTCAACATACCTACATGTTAAAAACCCTCCTCAAACTAGGCATTGAAGGAATGTACCTCAAAATAATAAGAGCCATCAATAAAAAATGCACAACCACCTACTGAATGGGAAAAGGCTGGAAGCATTCCCCTTGAGGACCATTAAAGTACAAAGATGCCAACTCTCACCTCTTCTATGCAACATAGTATTGGATATCCTAGCCAGAGCAATCACACAAGAGAAATAAATAAAAGACATCCAAATAGAAAGTGAAGAAGTAAAATTCTCTCTTTACAGATGATATGAGTCTATACCAAGAAATCTCCATAGTCTCTGTGCAAAGGCTCCTAGGACTGATAAATAACTTCTGTAAAGTTTCAGGATACAAAATGAATATATGAAAATTAGTAGCATATCTATACTTCAAGAATGTCTAAGCTGAGGACCATATTAAGAACTCAACTTCATTCACAATAGCCACAAAAACAATAAAATACCTAGGAAGACAGCTAATCAGGGAGGCGAAGATCTTTTCCATGAGAATTACAAAACACCACTGAAAGAAATCAGAGATAACACAAACAAATGGAAAAGCAGTCGCTGCTTATGAATAGGAAGAACCAATATTCATAAAAATTATCATATTGCCAATAGCAATTTACAGATTAAGCATAATTCTTATGTGACACGGTAAAAAGCCCCATAAACCTGCATACCTCAACCATACCTTGGCTTTCTGTTGAAACTGCTCTCTATAGCCCAAATATGAGTAAGTAATTAAGGACTGTGATTGCCACCCTACCCAGACAATGTGTAAACAAATGCTAATCTTAACCTTTTTGTGAATCACTTAGTTCCCTGGCTCTTGGAATGTCCGAAACCCTCACCCCCACCCCCGCCCCTCACCCTCATCTCCACCCTGAAGGTGCCACTAGCCCTTAGAATGTCTGAAGCCCCTCACCCCCACCCCCCACCCCTCACCTTCACTCCCAAAGTGATTTTTACGGGTATAAAAGGTCTTAACACCCTCCATACGGGGCCACGGGTTGGAGAGATGCAAGTCCTCCGTGGTCGCCGGCTTAATAAACCCTGCTATTTGGCATACTTTTGTCTTGGTGTTGGTCCCTTAATCTCTCCTCAAATATAACATTTGGGGGGCTCATCCGGGATTGGCGAGATTTTTTTTCCTTTTTCAAACCATCATCTGGACAAAAGCCCTTAGAACCTCGTCTGGGTGGCCGCTCCCACCTCCGGGCTCTCTGAGGAAGGCGCCCCCTGAAGATGTTTTAGGGCCCCGGAGTCGCCCCAGTGGCGGATAAGCGGACTGCTCAGCCGACATTTGCCCCAAATTCCTTCAGGGTCCTAAAAAACCTCCGGAGGTAAGTCTGGTCTGGAATCTGTGAAATCTGGGGACTAGTCCATTTGTGGTGTAGCCCGGGTCAGGGGACTGACGAGTCATTGCAACTCTGGCCCCAGCAGGCCTCCCTGAGACGTCGCTTGAGGCTTCTGGCTGGTAGCAGGCACAGTGGGTGCTGCCGCTCGTTAGCTGGCTTTGCAGCAGCGTGAACAGTTGTTATTTTTCCCATAGCCTCTGTGTGAGTGTGAGAGTGAATGTGTACCTATGTAGTCCCATGGCCACCTGGCTACAGGGCTTGAGTGGGCCTACACCCGCGGTTCCACGGAGATGTCATGTGGCATAACGGTGATTCACCTCAGAGCTGTCCTGTGTGGACTTCCATCCTGAGGTGACCAGGCCCGGGGTTTATATGGGTACGCCTTTCGCTAAGACGCTCTTAAATCCCTCTGGGGACGTGGCCGGGCTGGCATCAGACTGGTCTCCCATCTGGGGGCAACCACCCTTTGTCTGTCAAGTCTTACATGTGGTTCTGTCCTTATTGTAGGTTTACTAGTTTTGCCAGACTCCTGTTGGATGACATACAGTAGTTCAGGCCTGCTTCCCTTGCAGTAGAAGATGTCCTACAGTGGTTAACAGATCATTGGCTGCAGGGGACTTTTGCTGAATTCATGCCTATAGAGATAACTCTATATATCTTCCTTCTCCTATTCTTCTGTTTCTGAGGCCTCACTTCTTCTTCTGATTCTGCCATGTGGCAGATAGTTTTAGCCCTATCTCTTTTTGTTTTCTTTCTTATTATAATCATTGTAGCCTGTAGGTTCTCTCAACCACCTGCTCCGGGAAAGGAGTACTTTTGTCCGTGTTCGATGTGATTTCCCTTACCAGTTAATGTCAAAAAAGGAAATTTTGCCCACGACAGCTGGGGTGCAGTTTTTCTCTATTCTGAGGAAATCAGTTTCTGGACAAGGAAGTGCCATCTCTCTTAGCCGTTTGGGGTGGAAACAAAATAATTGTTTATTCTGTCAAAAAGATATTAAATGTTGCTATGGCCAATGTTCTGAGCCCACCCTAGTTTAGATTTTTGGCACCATCCGGAGTGCTGGGAGGTGGGGTGCCACGGCTTAATAAAACAGACTGGCAAAACTTCTGCCAACTCTATACGTCGTGGTGGATCCAAAATTCACACCCTGTGGATCTTTTAGTCCATTTATTTTGTCATTTCCCTGTGTTTCCAAGGCCATTAGAAAGTAAAAGCCATTTAAGAGAGGAAAACGCCCGAGCGGCATTAAATTTATATAGGGCCTACTACAGCCCCCATTGGGGGTCGGATACTTATCCTCCCCCCATGGCCCCTTCCACCAGTCCCTTTGGCCCGGGCAAGGGACAGGCCCATTAAATTAATCATACAATCCTTACAAAATTTAGCTGTGCAGACTCTACTAAAGCCAGTGTTAGAGAGGACAGAGCACGAGTACAGCGCCTGCCAAAATTGGATATATTATAAAAACCACAAGACTTCTCGTTGCTACAAAGAAAGACAGAGAAAGAGAGAGGGAGAGAGGAAGAGATAGGAAGAGAAGAGAGAGGAGAGGAGATATTTAAGAAGAGAAAGAGAGAGAGGAGAGAAAGACAGAGACAGAGAAAGAGAAGAGACAGAGACAGAGAGAGAGCAAGAAGAAAGATAGGGAGAGAGGAATTTAATGCTTTTTAGGGTCCCTGTGTCAAGGCGACCAAAAGCTGCAGGGGCGGGGAACTCACAGCCGGTCCAGGCTGCAAGCTCAGTTTTAAGCTGACACAAAGAGCATTTTTTTCTCTTTCTTTGCTGGTCAGCCCTGCCCCAGCTTTCAGGCAGGTCACACTGCCTCAGGGCGCAGCATTTGCAATTGCAAGGTTTTTGGTTTAAATCCTCAGTGAAGCCAGTTTTAAATTAGTGAAATCTCTTGGGGGAAATTTGGCATAAAAAAAATTACCCAGACTGTATGGAAAATGATTGCAGAAACTCCTGGACACACTGACCAGTTTCCATACATTAACCAATGGTTGGATTTAGTCCAACAACCCCCTCCATGGCTAAACGCTTCATAAAACAGGCTAGACTTAAGGTCATGTTAGCTGGCCCAAAAAAGCCCTTTTTGGGCCAGCCATTCTCCCTGCCCCAAGGGAGAATCAGGAATTAACTCCACCCCTACTCAAGGCCCTCTGAACCAGGGCCACAGCACCCCCCTGGACAGTACCAGTAACCAAACCTTGCTCCCCCTGCACACCCGCAGCGGGGCTCCACACCCACCGGGGTCCTTCCTCTCTGAGAGGTGCCCCCAACAGGAGAAGACAATCGGGGTCGCCCATTCTTTGTTTGAATAGGTGATAGAAATTAAAGAGAGGACCGAAACACCAAGTGCTGGCACAAGCTTTATTAAGAGCAAGGGGAAAAGCTGCCGGGCTGCACCCAAAATTGGTACACAGCACCCATGGTGTGGTAAAGGGGATTTTTATGGCTTGCAAGCCAGCAGATGCCCCCAGTGTGAGGGGCTGTGCAGGAGGGGAAGGTGCTGGGGAACCACTAAAATGGTGAGAGGGGGGAGGGTTAGAAACCTGTTGAGATAGAAAGTTCCCCGGGAGGGGATCCTGCTGGGAGGCTGGGGAACTTAAGGCGGAGGCAGGGTTTTACAATGCAGTAAGTTCTGTCAGAAGGCTCAACATCCCCCGTTCTCTCATAAGCCCCAGGCTTTGACAGGGCTCTTAAAATCTGTACTCCAGATTCATAGCCCCACTTGGGACGACTGCCAACAGTTATTACTGATTCTGTCACCACAGAGGAAAGAGATGAAATTAGACAAGAAGCCCTGACAGCCATCATAGGTCCAGGGCGAGGAACAATAAAAAAAAAAAAGAGGGGCGGGACCAAATTAAAAAGGTTTTTCCCTTTACCCGACCCCAATGGGACCCCAACACCTTCGGGGATCACCAGGCTCTGAGCACTTTTCACCGGTATCTTTTAGAAGGGGCTAGGGGAGTGACCCGCAAGCCCACTAACCTCTCCGAGGTAGGGACTGTAACTCAGGGTCCACAGGAGTCTCCGGCTGCCTTCCTTGAGCGGTCTACAAGACGCTTATTGCACCTACACTCCTATTGACCCTGAGGCTCCAGATAATCAGCGGGCCATCAATCTGGCTTTCGTTTCCCAGTCAGCCCCAAATATTAAAAGAAATTTACAGAAGTTAGAGGAATTCCAGGAATAAATTTATCCCAATTGCTAGAAATTGCCCAGAAAGTTTAATAATAGGAATACTCCTGGAGCCGTACAAAAAAAAGAGGTAAACAAACAAGTGGAAACTGTCCACCCTACGGTTCCAAATCTGTACACCCTCCTAAGTCTCTTGGGCCCAGAGCACCAATTACACGGTCTTGGATCTCAAGGCTGCATTCTTTTGCATCCCACTGGCCCCTGTTAGCCAGCCCATATTTGCTTTTGAAATGGTCTGATCCCGATACTGGGGTCTCGGCGCAACTCACTTGGACAAGACTGCCTCAGGGGTTCAAAAACTCCCCTACTCTGTTTGATGAGGCACTCAGCCAAGATCTTGCCACCTTCCGAGCTTAGTTCCCTGAGTGCACCCTACTTCAATACGTGGATAATTTATTATTGGCTACAAAAACCCAGGAGGCCTGTAAACAGATCACCAGTCATTATTAAAGACCCTACAGACTTTGGGTTACCGGGTCTCAGCTAAAATGGCCCAACTCTGCCAACCAAAAGTTATTTACCTGGGCTATATTATAGAGAAGGGCAACCGGGCACTGGCACCTAGCCGAGTCCAAGCGGTGCTGCAAATACCCACCCCCACCACGAAACGCCAAGTTCGAGAATTCCTTGGGGCAGCAGGGTACTGCAGGCTATGAATTTTGGGATTTGCCATGATAGTCAAGACCCTGTGTGCCTGCACTGGAGGAAATCAGCCCTTGACTTGGACAGAGATAGAGCAACCGGCTTTTGACAAGCTCAAAACTGCCCTGACTACGGCCCCAGGCTTGGCCTTGCCAGACGTCTCTAAACCCTTCTGGTTGTTTGTGCATGAAAAACAGGGAGTCGCTAAGGGGGTGCTCACCCAGACGTTGGGACCATGGTCCCAGCCAGTCACCTTCCTTTCAAAAGACTTGATCCAGTAGCCTCTGGGGTGGCCAGCTTGTCTGAGGTCGGTGGCAACTACAGCCCTGTTAGTCAAGGAGGCAGACAGACTAACCTTGGGGCAGGAGTTAAACTTAGTGGCACCCCATGCCGTGGAGTCATTACTCCGTGGAGCTCCGGGAAAATGGATGTCAAATGCCCCACATAGTTCAATATCAGGCCTTACTTCCGGACCAGCCCTGCATAAAATTTTTAAAGGCTACAGTTTTAAACCCTGCCATGCTGCTACCAGACAGCGAGCTGGAGGAGCCCATACATGACTGCCAACAGACGATGGACGTCCTCCACGCGGCTTGACCAGACCTCACTGACGTCCCCCTGCAGAACCCAGAGGAGATACTGTATATGGATGGCAGCAGTTTCATGGTCGATGGAGTCAGGTATGCCGGGGCAGCCGTAGTTACCCTAGAGTGGGTTTTCTGGGCCCAGGCTCTTCCACAAGGAACCTCAGCCCAGAAGGCAGAACTCATAGCCCTGATAATGGCTTTGAACTGGGCGGAAGGAAAAACTGTTAACATCTACACGGATAGCCGGTATGCCTTTGCTACGGCTCATGTATATGGAGCCATTTATAAAGAAAGAGGACAACTTACCTCAGGGAAAAAAAAAAAATCATCAAAAATAAAGAGAGAGAGATCCAAGATGGCCGATTAGCAGCAGCTCAGGATTGTAGCTCCCACTGAATGTGCAGAGAGTGAGTGGACGCCACATTTTCAGACCAATTTTTATTGCCCACGGACCAAGAGATTCTTGGCGGGGGGAGCCCCACGGGTCGCCAGCATGACTCTTTTGGCGGGCGCAGCCGTTTGCAGGTGCCCCAGCGCGGCGGTTCTCAGTTCGGAGTATGTGGGACTGAGTGCCCTTTGGTTGGCGTTTGGAGCTCCGGGAAGGCAGAGTCTCCCATTCAGCTGATTGAAAAGTGGACTGAAGTGGGGGACCAGACCGGGAGATCTCCCGGGCAGAAAGTGCCACGAATCTTAATGCCGCTGTTTCAGCCGGCGTAGTGGGTCACCGCAGGGAAGGTTGGTCCCCGCCTCCACACACACACAAAAAAACAGCAATTGGAATTGCTGAGGATTGAGAGTTTCACAGCAAGTACAGCTAACCTGGGAAGGTCCAGCTCTGTGGGGGAGGGGCGTCCGCCGGAGGAAAATTAAGAAATAGAAAAAACTTTATCACCAACAAGCTGGACGTCCACTCAGAGACCTAATCTGAAAGTCAGTAATTACACAGATGACAGGTGGATAAATCCACAAAGATGGGGAAGAAACCAGCGTAAAAAGACTGAAAAACACCTGAAATCAGAATGCCCTTCCTCCTACAGAGGATTGCAGTGCCTCATCACCAATTGAACAAGGCCTGATTGAGAATGAATGTGATGAATCAATAGAATCAGGCTTCAGAAGGTGGATGATGAGAAACTTCTGTGAGCTAAAAGAACATGTTCTAGCCCAATGCAAGGAAACTAAGAACCTTGAAAAAAGGTTTGACGAAATGTTAACGATAAATGGACAATTTAGAAAGGAATATAAGTGAATTAATGGAGCTGAAAAACACAATACGAGAACTTCGCAAAGTATGCACCAGTTTTAACAGTCAAATTGATCAGGCAGAAGAAAGGATTTCAAGGTCGAAGACCAACTTAACGAAATAAAACGAGAAGACAAGATTAGAGAAAAAAGGGTAAAAAGGAATGAGCAAAGTCTCCAAGAAATATGGGACTATGTGAATAGACCTAATATACGTTTGATAGGTGTACCTGAATGTGACGAAGAGAATGAATCCAAGCTGGAAAATATTTTTCAGGATATTATCCAGGAAAACTTTCCTAACCTAGCAAGGCAAGACAATACCCAACTCCAGGTAATACAGAGAACACCACAAAGATATTCCTCAAAAAGAGCAACCCCAAGGCACATAATCATTAGATTCATCAGGGTTGAAACGAAGGAGAAAAATACTACGGGCAGCCAGAGAGAAAGGTCAGGTTACCCACAAGGGGGAAGCCTATCAGACTCACAGCAGATCTCTCGGCAGAAACCCTACAAGCCAGAAGAGAGTGGGGGCCAATATTCACATCCTTAAAGAAAAGAACTTTCAACCCAGAATTTCATATCCAGGCAAACTAAGTTTCATAAGTGAAGGAAAAATACAATTTTTTATGAACAAGCAAGTACTCAGAGATTTCATTACCACCAGGCCTGCTTTACAAGAGCTTCTGAAAGAGGCACTATATACAGAAAAGAACAACCAGTATCAGCCATTCCAAAAACCCCATCAGTAAGCTGCATCCAGACCCATCTCACATGCAAGGATATACAGAGACTCAAAACAAAGGGATGGAGGAAGATTTGCCAACCAAATGGAGAGCAAAAAAAAAAAAAAAAAAAGCAGGAGCTGCAATTCTCATCTCTGATAAAATAGACTTTAAAGTAATAGAAACCAAAAGAGATAAGAAGGACATTGTATAATGGTAGAGGGATCAATGTAACGGGAAGAGCTAATGATCCTAAGTCTATGCACACCCAATATAGGAGCACCCAGATACATAGGGCAACTTTTTGGTGACTTACAAAGAGACTTGGACTCCCACACAATAATAGTGGGAGACTTTAACATTACCTTGTCAATATTGGACAGATTAATGAGACAGAAGGTTAACAAGGATACCTGGGACTTGAACTTAGACCTCGAACAAAAAAACTTAATAAACATTTACAGAACTCTCTACTCCAAATCCACAAAACATACATTTTTTTTCAGTAACACATCACATTTATTCTAAAAGTGACCACATGGTTGGGAGTAAACCACTCCCCAGCAATTGCAATTTCATGGGTTTAAATGAAATATTGGTTGGCTGTTTGTTTGTTATTTTCCTTCCTTATTCCTCTCCTGTCTCCATTGTATAACACAATTATTAGTATAAAAGAGCTTTTTAATATCCATTTCTAGACTGCATTCTAGCCTGGGCAATAGAGCAAGATTCCCGTTCTCTCTCCCTCTTTTTCTTCTTCTTTCTCTTTCTTTCATTCTCTTTTCTTCCTTCTCTCTCTCTTTTCTTTTCTTTCTTGAAAAAAAAGAAGAAATCCTAGCCCTACTAGAGGAATATACTACAAAAGGGCACCAGAAGGGAAATTCACCAGAGGAAAGGGAAATAGGGTGGCTAACCTACAACCAGACAGGCAGCCTTGGGACCAGTAAAACTTCTGACTCTTCTTGTAACTCTGCTGGCCCCAACCCTGCCCCTCTACCCCTATGTACTCACCTGATGAAGAACTGAGCTGCTAAAAGCCAAATACTACACTCCCCCACTTACATGAACTTATCAAGAAAATTACTACTCGATGTGATGTATGTGCCTGAGTAAATCCAGGAGGGAACAGGTATAGCCAGGTAGGAGTAAGACTCAGAGGGACTAGCCCTGGGGGGCGCTGGGAAGTAGATTTTACTGAAATAAAATCCCCAGCAAATGGCTATAAATACCTCCTGGTGTTTATAGATACGTTCTCTGGATGGGTTGAGGCCTTCCCCACTAGGTCCGAGACTGCTTTGGTGGTCACAAAAAAAACCATTATAGGACCTTGTTCCTCGGTTTGGCCTCCCTCTAACGCTGGGATCGGACAATGGGCCCGCCTTTACTGCACAAATTTCTCAGGGCCTAGCCAAAGCCCTGGGGGAATCTTGGAAACTACATTGTGCCTATCGTCCCCAGAGTTCAGGGCAAGTCGAACAAATGAACCGGACCTTAAAAGAAACTCTGACAAAGTTTATCTTAGAGACCAGTGAAAACTGGGTCAGCCTGCTTCCTTTGTCCTCCTCCGCGTCCGATGCACACCCTATCAGAAAGGCTTCTCCCCTTTTGAAATCATGTTCGGTAGGCCCCCTCCCTTACCCCCCAGACCTGCGGATACTGTGCATGCTAAAGTCCATAATTATACACTCCTTAAGTCCTTACAGCTGCTCCAGTCTGTTACCTCGCAGAGCAGCCAACACACCCTTCCAGCCTGGAGACTCTGTCCTTGTTAAAAGATTCACCACCTCCGGCCTCACTCCCCGTTGCAAGGGACCCTATACGGTTATCCTGACCACACCCACCGCACTCAAGGTGGACGGACTAACTGCCTGGATTCATCACACCCACGTCAAGACTGCCCCACTGGAAGGACAATGGAGCATCAAACACTCATCTGTCGATTCACTAAAGCTAAGACTTGTGTGGTCTTCACGGTCACCACCCTCGCCACCCTAATCTGTGCTGTAAAGCCCTATAGCAAACCCCCCTTAGAACCCACCTACTACCAATGGGTCCTCACCGAGGGCAATACTAACCTGTTGGAGGAATCAATGATTTAATTCCTGTAAATAAAACAAGGGGGGAATGTGACATGGTAAAAAGCCCCATAAACCTGCATACCTCAACCATACCTTGGCTTTCTGTTGAAACTGCTCTCTATAGCCCAAATATGAGTAAGTAATTAAGGACTGTGATTGCCACCCTACCCAGACAATGTGTAAACAAATGCTAATCTTAACCTTTTTGTGAATCACTTAGTTCCCTGGCTCTCAGAATGTCTGAAGCCCCTCACCCCCACCCTCCGCCCCTCACCTTCACTCCCAAAGTGATTTTTACGGGTATAAAAGGTCTTAACACCCTCCATACGGGGCCACGGGTTGGAGAGATGCAAGTCCTCCATGGTCGCCGGCTTAATAAACCCTGCTATTTGGCATACTTTTGTCTTGGTGTTGGTTCCTTAAGCTTGCCTCAAATATAACACTTGTCAAACTACCAATGTAACTTTCCACAGTACTATAAAATGCTATCCTAAAATTCATGTAGAACCAAAAAAAAGAGCCTACATAACCAAAGCAATCCTAAGCAAAAGAAACAAAGCTAAAGGCATCAGACTCTCCAACTTTATGGTATACTAGAAGTCTACAGTAACCAAAATAACCTGGTTCTAGTGTGCAAATAGACACACAGACCAATGGAACAGGTTAGCAAACCCAGAAATAAAGCTACATGCCCACGACCATCTGGGTTTTGGCAATGTCAGCAATAACAAACAATGGGGGAAAGGACTCCCTATTTAATAAATGATGCTGGAATAACTGGCCAGTCACATGCAGAAGATTGAAACTGGACTCCTTCCTTTCACTATACATAAAAATCAATTCAGGGTTGATCAAATACTTAAACATACAACCTAAAACTATAAAAACCCTAGAAGAAAACCTAGGGAATACCATCCTCAACATTGGCATTGACAAAGATTTCATGATGAAAACTCTAAAAGTAATTGAAAATATAACTGACAAGTGGGACCAAATTAAACTAAATATTTTCTGCATGGCCAAAGGAACTATCAATAAAATAAACTAACGACCTAAAGAGTAAAAGAGAATTTTTGCAAACTTCATTCAACAAAGGTCTAATATCGAGAATATATAAAGAACTGAAACAAGTCAACAAGCAAAAAAGGAAACAACCTCATTAAAAAATGGGCAATGGACATGAGCAGACATTTCTCAAAATAAAACATACATGCAGCCATTAAGCATATAAAAAATGCTCAATATCACTAATTATTAGAGAAATGCAAATCAAAACCACAGTGAAATACCTTCTCACACCAGTCAGAATAGCTATTAGTAAAACATAAAAATATAACAGATGCTAGCAATATTGATGAGAAAAGGAAATGCTTATACACTGTTTTTGGGAACGTAAATTAGTTCAACCACTCTGGAAAGTAGTTTGGTGATTTCTCAGATAACTTAAAACAGAACTACCATTCAACCCAGCAATCTCATTACTGAGTATATTCCTCAAGGAATACACATGATTTCACTGCAAAGGCACATGCAGGCATATGTTCATTCCAGCATTCTTCACAATAGCAAAGACAAGGAATCAACCTAGGTGCCCTTCAGCAGTGGATTGAATGAAGAAATTGTGGCACATATATACCATGGAGTACTATATCACCATAAAGAAATGAAATCATATTCTTGTGGCCAAAAAGCATGTTTAATAAAGGTGAACATCACTGATTGTTAGTGATGATTAGTTTTGATGATTAAGTTCAGAGGTACATGTGTAGGTTTGTTACATATAAATGCATGACCTTTGCCTATTTTTTAAAGGGTTGTTTGCTTTTTTACTTGTTGACTTGTTTCAGTTCCTTATAGATTTTAGATATTAAACCTTTGTTGAATAAAATTTGCAAATATTTTCTCCCACTCTGTAGGTTGTCTGTTTACTTTGTTGATAGTTTCATTAGTTTAAAAATTCAAATCTAAGCCACAATGAGATACCATCTCACACCAGTAAGAATGCCTATTATTATAAGTCAAAAAACAACTGATTATGACAAGGTCATAGAGAAAAGGAACACTCACGCACCGTTGGTAAGAGTGTAAATTAGTTCAACCATTGTGGAAGTCAGTGTGGCAATTCCTCAAAGATCTAAAGACAGAAATACCACTTGGCCCCCCAACAATTCCATTACTAAATATATACCCAAAGGAACATAAATCATTCTATCATAAAGACACAGTCATGTGTATGTTCATTGCAGCATTATGGACAATAGCAAAGACATGGAATTAAATAAATGCCCATCAGTGGTAAACTGGAAAATGGAAATGTGGTGCATGTACATCATGGAATATTGTGAAGGCACAGAAAAAGATGAGATCATGTTCTTTGCAGGAACATGGATGGAGCTAGAGGACATTATCATTATCAAACTAACATAGGAACAGAAAATTAAGTACCTCATATTCTCACTTATAAGTGGGAACTAAAGCATAAGAGCACAAATGGACATCTCAAAGAGGGAACAATACACACTGGGGCCTATCAGAGAATGGATGATGAGAGGAGGGAGAGGGTCAGGAAAAATAACTAATGGGTGCTAGGCTTAATACCTGGGTGATGAAAGAATCTATGCAACAAACCCCCATGACACAAGTTTATCTATAACCAAACTGCACATTTAACCCTGAACTTAAATAAAATTTAAAATAAAGAAAAAAATATCATGTCTTTTGCAGCAACTTTTGATGGAGCTGGATGCCATATAACACAGGAACAAGAAACCAAATACCGTGTGACATGCTTTCGGCTACATTCCCACCCAAATCTCATTTGAATTGTAGCTCCCATAATTTTCACATGTCATGGGATGGACCCAGTTAGAGGTAATTGAATCATGGGAGCAGGTTTTTCCCATGCTCTTCTCATAATAGTGAATAAGTCTCATGAGGTCTGATGGTTTTATAAAGGTGAGTTCCCCCTGCACACTCTCTCTTGCATGCCACAATGTAAGATGTGCCTTTGCTCCTCCCCTTGCCCTCTGCCATGATTGTGAGGCCTCCTTAACCATATGGAACTGAATCCAGTAAACACATTTTTCTTTATAAATTATCCAGTCTCAGATATTTCTTCACAGCAATATGAAAATAAACTAATATATCATGTGTTCTCACCTATAAATGTGAGCTAAACATTTATTACACATGAACACAAAAAGGAGAATAATAGATACTGGGGCTTACTTGAAGGTAGAGGGTGGGAGGTAAATGTGGGTCAAAAAGCTACCTATTGGGTGCTATGCTTACTACCTGGGTAATAAAATCTCTTGTACACCAAACCCAAGTGACCCACATTTTATCCATGTTACAAACCTGCTCATGTATCCCCTAAACTAAAAATGAATTTGGAAGAAAAAAAGGTAAATGTCATCCCTTGAATATTTTTTTCTAAAAAAACTTATCTAAAGTACCTTAGATATGGAACATCACATGGAATATCATGTAATCCAAAGAGCCCCTTCTTTTCAGGTCTAATTAAATTTAACATGGAAGTAATCAATTCTAAAAGTGCATGCTGGTCAGATCCTCTGAATTACACTTAGGATAAAGATCTAAGTGATTTGGTATAAAACCCCCAGGGAAGTTGCACAAAGTAGGACAGGACTAGGACTGAGGTCCCCACCTCTCAGTGAACTTTCCTTTTTATCATGTCACAGAAAAATGATGTTCCTTTTGAGTATGTTGTATACCTTTTGGTTTCCATGTTAGAAAAATTGGTGTGTAGCTTATATCATACTGGATATTTAATGACAGAATAATTCTTATTCATTTTTCACACCTTTTGGGTGCTATACCTTGGAGCAAAGAGATTACCAGCTAGCCTATGAATAATTTTAAATTTAAAATCGCTATGTAATTTTATCACAAACAGATTATTTACCTCCAAGAAAATAGTTTACAGAGCTGATTCTAAAGTAACTGACTCTTAAAAGTGAGCCAAAATTTGGACCCATAATCACAGAAGTCAGTCAACAAATAGTTTTGAGTGTAATGGTAAATTCTATAGTTTACTCTTATAAATAACTGTGATGATAATATTTGTTTAGTATATGATGATGTCTTAGAATTAACCTCGAAGGAATCACATGTGCCAGTCCTTTTCCTCTAAGCTTGAATAGTACGATCAATTTTGTACTCTAAAATAAATGTGTTGGTTGAGAAGATGATAAAGATAGTTCTCCTAAACTAATGCACAGTAACTATAGCATTCTGCTTTGAAATACCTACCATCTGCAGTTGGTACAATTTGGTGTTATGGCACGTAGTTTTCTTATTTTCGATATGACAATTCCTAGTGTTTTAAGAGGACTTAGAGGACTTATGATTACATCTATATGTTCTAGCATTTTAAAGAATAATTTTAAAATTTTCTACTGCGTACATTTTAGTGTATTTTCTCATATTATTTTTGCAGTTATATAGCTATTTATAAGCCAGACCAATGTGACAAATTGGTTAGTGATTCATAATAAAATATCTTTTTTTTTTTTTTTTTATGAGACAGGATCTCAACATGTCACCCAGGCTGCAGCAGTGGTGCGATCTTGGCTCACTGCAACCTCTACCTTCTAGGTTCAAGTTATCCTCCCATCTCAGCCTCCTGAGTAGCTGGGACCACAGGCATAGGCCACCATCTCCAGCTAATTTTTGTATTTTTAGTAGAGATAGAGTTTCACCATGTTTCCCAGGCTGGTTTCAGACTCCTGACATCAAGTGATCCACCCACCTTGGCCTCCCAAAGTGCTGGGATTACAGGTGTGAGTGACCACACTCAGCCGATAATAAGAAAGTACCTAAATGAACAGAAAATTTACATGCTCAAAATAAAAAGAGAACTGTGATTATTGTTCCATATGATCTCATTTAAGGAATTATATTTATGTATGGATACATGAAAGTATAAAAATAACTATTAGGTAATTATGAGTAGGCCAAAAGGAATTTGACTGCCAATTTTTAACTGACATATGTCTGTTTCTTTATTGCTAAAATGAAGAATATTTTATTTTTTGCAAAAGTTTTACTGACATAGTGTATTTCATGTATGTTTGATATTCTGGCAGAGACTTATAAGCTGCTGGGGTTGTTGATGATTTGTCAGCAAAACTGCCACTGACTTCAACAATGTAGAAGAAATGCTACATATTCTTCTATAAATATGAGCCACAGAAGGACAACTTTGGGCACGGTATTATTTCATATTTATTACCCCTTTAAGCACAATAGGTCACAATGCGGACAAAACACTTGGCTGGAGTTGGATGCATTAGAACACTTGAGAGGAAATTCTATTAGTCAGTTCTCCACTAGCCCATTTTACCAGGTAAAAAACCTAAAACACTGTTTTTTTGGGTTTTTGTTTTTCTGTATGTAGGTGTATTATTGCATATCTTAAATACAGTTTAACATTGATATTCAATTGATAATTCTGATGTTTTATGATTGTGTGAAGTGTGAAAGACTGATTTAATAATTAGAAAATCACATGTATTTTATAATTTATAAAAAGATGTCATGTCATTTAAAATATTAAAATGCAAAAAAAAATCTATAGAATATTGGTAAGGCATACATAGAAAAAGCAGTTTGTTTTTAAATATAAACATACAAACATAAGCCTACAAGATGAGTTTTTGGTCCCTGATCATCATGGTCTGAAACAGCTCAACTTTCTCCAGTGTAGTGTCAAATAAACCAAGATTCTGCATTTCTTCTCTATGTGAGCTAATTTGCTTTCACATTAAAAGAAATTCTTGTTCCAGTATTACAGACTTCACCCTTTATACTAACAAACTGGTTCAAAATCATGAGTTATGTTCACAAAGGAAGGCTCAGTCTAAGGTGCATCTCCACACTTGGAAAATAATTCAAAATCCAAGCTTTAGTGATGGGGATTCAGTAATACTCTGTATATGTGATGGGCAGTATATACAACTTGGCTATTATATGATATATAACGTTCACTGTCTTTAATTTTATTGTTTTTCTTTTTTATAATAGCACATCCACTCTGTGCTAGTCAAATGAAGCATCCAATAGCTTAAAGAAGAAAGAATTGCATTAACTAGATATATAATACAACCCACAGTATAGTTTCACGATTGAGTCTATTAAGAGAGGAAAATGAGTCTGACTTTATAAAGTCTTAAGGAATTATTATCCAAAGCCAGAAATCTGGATCTTATTGTGTAAGCACTATGTCAGTTACCACTGTGTGGGAAAAGCACCACAAGGCCTTTTTTTAACATCACAGGAATAAGAGATGTTTAGAGCACCTGAAATGTCTTTCTTTTCTGAGAAGAGTCAGTCTTTGTGTATCAGAAGCAGTTATAGAAATTTAAAATTGCCTACGGTTCCTAGTTTTAAAATGCCCACTATGTGCCTAAGTGACCCGTCTTCATAAACATCTATTTGTATGTACTGTATCAATAAGTCTTAATGTACTATAACAAACATGTATGTTTGTCTGTACCTAAACTGAAAGTCAGTTTTAACTGAACAACAGAAATCAGGTAAGGAAAGGAGTTGCGCAGGAAAAAGCCAAAATCAAATTGTGCAAGTTCATCTATCTTCATTTTTCTTGGTCTACCTGTTAAAATCTAGTATTGCTCTATAATGAATATGAGAATATAGCTGGAAATGTTTAATAAATAAAGGATCTGTTAGTCTTTTTACATAGTGACATTTTAAAACTTGGTTTCCAAAAATAGCAACAGTTATTGAGGTCTATCAAACAGTATATAGTAATTTTATTTAAAAGGGTAAGTAAGAAGCTTGACAGTGAACAAATATCTTGCCAAATAAATAAAATTGTCTAAAAGACATGTTCTTCTTTATTTTTTTGGGGGGAGGGGGGATATTTATTTAGATAAACCACATTCGCATAATTTACTTTCTACTTATATTTAACAAACCTGATTCTATTCAGCTTCAAACTTTTGTATGCCTTCCTACTGAAATTCAGCCCTTCATACATTTTGACCTTTTCAAGAAAGCCAGCTACATAGTGAATTGTGGTGCATTAAAAGAGTAAACACGTTCAATACTTGTTATTCAATGGGTTTTGATTTAGAAAGCTATTGTCAATAGGTTAATCCTTTTGTACAGACAGTCTCTTTGGCTAAATGGCATCTTAAACAAATAAAGGTTTTACCAAAATGCTAATTTCTGAGTATTTCTGTCAACTGTCAAAGAATAAATCTCAGTAGAGACCTTAAAAGTGTCTAACTCTAGTTTATATTCATTTTCTATCAGCAGAATTTCAGAAAGTACTTTAGTGTACGTAAGTCTAGTCAAGAGGTGATTTGTAACCTAGCTCAAAAAATCATTACAACTTTTGACTTTCACTCACTTATCTACTATTTTGCAATTGTGTTTAATCAATAAAAGAGCTACCTACTTTGGACGCATATTCAGGATTACCAAAGTAAAAGAGGATCACAATTATGTTATTAATTAAAAACTCACAAGTTTTACTGTGCTACATGTAACTGTCCAATAAACAAACCTGGACGTAAAATAAGGAGAGACTTGACTCAAAAACACTTTTGCAGTAGGAGAAAAGGAGGATTGTTACAACAAAGGAAAATGCTCTAACCATAAAATCTGTAAGCTCCTCAAATGTCAGGCAGAAAAGGATATTTAAGAGGAGAAAAGAAACTAGAAAGAAGTGAAATTCAGTACTTGTTCAGGGAACATCTCTTTGTGGCCAGATAATTTTTAGGAGGGGTCCTTAAGGAGAGGTGTGGTGGTTGATTTTATGCATCAACTTGGCTGTGCTCAACCATAAGTAATGAGACTCAGAAAATATTATTAAGTATAGAGCTTACTTTAAGCTTGAAGACTTGTAAACCAGGAGCATAGATTGAAGTTGCCCTGAATATACACTCTTGAGTAGCAGCAGTTTACATCTGCTATTTTCAGAAAAAAAAAAAGAGGCAGTTACTAAGTTCTTTACCAAGAATTTACAAAAAAAAATAACACAAGGAGTTGATTGGCCATACATTGTTCTTCATCTCACAAATTCCAGAAACACAAAGATAATGGATGAGGCAGGAACAATACTGTAAACAATTGCCCCAGGCCATGGAGAGGCAGAGGTGGGCGTGACTGAAGTCCCATACTCCTGTCCCCCCTGGGCCTGATAAATTTTGCATACTTTAAATAGCTAACACTGCCCTGAGCTATTTTTCTTTTCTCATGCCCCTCTTTTCATAAATATCTTTTGAACAAAGCATCATAGATAAACTCAAATGGTTTTGGGGCTTTTTATGTTGAGAATCTTAGTCCTGCATTGCTAGTAAGGCTCATTCCCAGATGGCTCTATCTTACATGGTCTGGGGCAGAAGATATGTCTCATCGAGGAATTCTAAGAGCACCAAAATCCAAATTGAGAGGGCCTCATAGGTTCACAAAAATAAGACCAGTAAAGTTATTGATTTCTATAGTTGCTGTCACTTGTTGAATCATCTCTAGTCTTTAGAATATTATTAGTTTAGTTTTCTTAAAAGAAGTCAAACAACAGGAGATACATAGCAGATTTATAATACATAGAAGGGTTGTAATAAAAAAATTTGTGTGCCAGAACAACAACAACAAAACAACTGTTCTATTGAGGAGTCAGTTAAAAAAATAACACCCAGTTTTTCTTTAGAGTCTTGTAGCCAGGAAATACTTCAGAATTTAGTACAATTTGTAGAAAAATAATAAAAACTCAAAAGTAATAGTCAGGGCTGGAATGTAAATAACAGGTATGCTTTAGTTTTCCTCTGAAGCATAATTTTTTCTCTGTCAAACTTTCCATTTCTACCAAAGATAAATAGTAGTAGGACCAATTTAATTGCAAAATAAGTTTTAGTATTATACTTGGCCTGATTATTCCATAAACATTCACAAGAGTAGTGACTGGTCATGCAGGCTCTCTTAAGTTGGCTTTGCTAGAAATGTTTTATTAGAAACCTCAAATTAAACTTTTAAAATGATCTTAAGACTAGGAACTGAGGTCAAAGAATCACCATAAAGAGGTACTTAAAATACCTGTAAAATTTGAGTGAATTTCTCTCTTCTTATTATTCCCAAATATCTTGAGTTCCCCTGAGCCTGTCAGAAAGTGATATTCATTACTTACTACAAAGTCTGGACCCTTGTAAGGAAGCTGTGTAAACTAGGTTCCAGGCCAGTCTTTCCATGTGGCTTTAATTCCTCAAAGCCGACTGGTTATATCTAAAAATATGCTATTCCAGACAAAACCTTGGTAAAATTACCCATATCTCCAATGTGTCCTGTTAGAAAAGAAAGTATCTTTTTTATTGAAATTATGAAAGAAACTACATTACCATAAAATAAGAATGCTCATGAATAGTTTCCAAATTTTGGAGAAGTCACATAGAAGAAGGGTAACTGTTTCAGTTTTGTTGACAAAATTATACTATACCCAATTGCGATAAGCTATAAATGGCTCAAAACAAAAACACTTTTCTTTAATCTGAAAAGCAAAATTTAAAAAGAATCAACGTTTCAAACAAAAATACCATAAAAATAATTTTAGTTCTCGATGAGCTTAGTCCCATATAAGTTACTATTTTTCTGCTTAATATTGGGTTAGCTGCAGGAACAAAAAACCAAACACCACATGTTCTCATTCATATGTGGGAGCTGATTTATGAGAATATATGTACATGGGAAGAAACAATACACACTGGGCACCTGTGAGGAGGAGTGTGAGGGGAGAGAAAATATCAGGAAGAATAGCTAATAAGTATCTGGACTTACTACCTGGGTGATGGAATGATCTGTGCAGTAAACCAATATGGCACATGCTTAGCTTTATAACAAACCTGGGCATCCTGCACATATACCTTTGAACTTAAAACAAAAGTTGGAAAAAATGTTGTGTTAGCAATCTTCATGAATGCATCGGTTTTTGTTAGAGTTCTGGAAGTTTTTACTTAGTCCAATTGTATTATCGATAAAGTTATCAGAAACCTGTATTTAAGAGTAAATGTCAAGATCCTCTTCCATGAATTTCCTTGCAGAGAGAAACCAATTTTAGATAGCAGATGTTCATAAATCACTTTTTGAGAAGAATCAATGTAAAACAAATAACTGTCCATGAATGACAAAAAAACAGAGTTGTCATGGTTTATGTTAGTCTGTTTTCATAGTGCTATGAAGAAATACCCAACACTGGGTAATTTGTAAAGAAAAAAGCTTTGATTGACTTACTGTTCCACATGGCTGGGAAGGCCTCACCATCATGGCTGAAGTGAAGGAGGAGCAAAGGCATGTCTTACATTGTGGAAGGCAAGAGTGTGTGCAGGGGAACTGACCTTTATAAAACCATCAGATCTCCTGCAACTTACTCACTATCATGAGAACAGCATGGGAAAGACCTGCCACCATGATTCAGTTACCTCCCACTGGGTCCCTTCCATGACATGGCGGATTATGGGAGCTATAATTCAAGATGAGATTTGTGTGGGGACACAGCCAAACCATATCATGGTTAAATATGCAATTGACAAAAAATTGACGATTTTTGTGGTATACAACAGTTTAACATAATCATAATTATGACTGATAATGTATTCCAAGATGTATCATAGTTTTAGACGTTTTTTACAATTTTGAAACACACATTAATAACACATTTATACAAATATAACACTAAGAAACAAATACAATTTCTTATTTGACATTTATTTTTGTATGAAAGAAGTTTACTATGTCTCTCTAGATTTCCAGAGCTGCTATTAGTTATCTTTGTCAGTTTGGGTCAGAAAGATAACTTTAGAATTTAAAATGTAATTTTAAGAATGTCAAATATTAAAGGTTTAAAAACTTTAATATTAAAATAAAAAAGGTTTAAAACACACGGTAAATTAGGATCACAGTGTTCCCAGACTGAAATGAAGATTGTGCTGCTTATTCTTGTTGCCAAATGACAAGACACAGATGAACTGGAAAAGAAGAGAGTTTTTATTTCTGTAACCAGGTACAGGGAGACGGCCAGGAAAACATCACCAGACCAATTCAAAATTACAAATTTGTCCAGAGCTTACATACCTTTGGAGCCATATGTCTAAATGTAAGTGTACATTCATCTAAAGACATAAGTGATTAACTTCTAATCTATAACTAAGGTTTGAGTCCTGAAGACCTTCCTCTGTCACCTCAGTAAATTTACTTAATCTAGATGGGTCCTGGTGCCAGGGGTGATTACCCTTGTCTTGTCTCTGGCTAAATCATGGAGGTTTGGGGAGTTCCTTTAGTCCTCCAATAAAATTTGTTTTTGGAAGTCTGGGGAATTTCTTCAGACCCTCAATAAAACTTGTTTAATCTTAAACGGGTCCTGTTAAGAATTTCTTCATTTGGTTATACTTCAAGGCCCAGGAAAGGCCTAGGTAAAACTGTTGGTGGGCTTTTGTTACATTCCAGCCTTTGTATAAGGGCACTGGCTCTATCAGCTTTTAATACTTTACTTAACCATTCAGTCAGTGCTGAAAGAGTTGTCATGGAGGCCCGCCTGTTCCACTATTAGTGAGACCTGTCCTACCACAACAGGTCACTGTAAAATAATAGTCATTTAATTAGCCAATATAATAATTCAAAGATTACGATTTCAAACAGCAAAAACTTTCACTCTTTGAAAGAGAGGAGACTCCGTTCCCACTCAAGAGACTTAATAATGACAGCTTGAAGTAAACTCTTCCCTCTTCTATTGTAGTTTACTCAAGAGGTAAACAAATCTTATGTTATGTCTCATTAATACTACATAAAATCTTGTTCAAAAGAAAAAAACAAAATTTACTTTTATATTGCTCTATTATCAATACTAAAACTAATTTTAATAAAACCTTAATACCAACTTCATCCAATCTCAGTCAACTTTGACCATATAAGATTTCCATAAATGTTTTATAACTCTTACCATTTTCTATTAAGGGAGAGACCAAATGCTCTGAGAAACCTGTTGTTCTGACACTGGGGCCTAGACTCTGGCCTTACATTAATGTGTTTTTGATATTAATGCTCAATTTTTAGAAACATCTTATAATTTTCTTCTAATTTTAGCCAGTTCAATCACAGATAAAATTCTGTTTATGAGATTAATCTTCCACAAACCTTATATAACTGATTTTAACTTCCAATTTGATTTTATACTTTTTTAAAAAAATTGCCATTCTATCATAGAATAAAAATTTACTTTCCTTTATCCCTTATCATTTTGACCACAAAAAGTTCTTTCTCCTGTCAAACAAACACAAATCACTCTCTCCTTTCATCTTCTTTTACCAAAAATGTATCTTACTTTCCCTCATATACTCTATATTGAATTGTATCTCATATACTAGTCTTAATTACATACATAAATGTGAAAGGAAAATAAATCTTGGGGCCCACAAATCACTAAGCTAAAGGGGAAAAGTCAGGCTGAAAACAGCTTAGGGCAAATCTGCCTCCCATTCTATTCAAAGTCACTCCTCTGTTCACTGAGATAAATGCATAACTGATTGCATCATTTAGAGAGGCTAATCAGAAACTCAAAAGAATGCAACCATCCCCCTCTACCTATGACATGGAAGCTCCCCTCCTTGCTTTGAGTTGTCCCACCCTTCCAGACTGAGGCAAAGTACATCTTACACATATTGATTAATGTCTCATGTTTCCCTAAAATGTATAAAACCAGAGCTGTGCCCTACCCACTTTGGGCACATGTCGGCATCGGCAGGAAACCCTGAGGCTGTGTCACGGGCACTCATCCTGAACCTTAGCAAAATAAACTTTCTAGGTTAACAGACCTGTCTCAGATTTAGGGGGTTCACATCAACATAATTTTATCTATTATTAACCCTAATTTCTTAGGAAAAACCTAGGAAATAAGTAATTTTGAACTGTTTATACCATTGTTTGTAGTTAAAAACCATTTGAAAATTTTTAGAAAATGTTTTTTTATTAAGAGATATAAATGTTTCTCTTTTCTCATACCATATAAGCAACTCAGACACTTCATGATTACCTATTACTTAATTTAACATAATGTGACTTTAATATTAAGTTACTGAATATGATTTTTAAACAATGGATACTTTATAAACATTTATTCATTTGTTTGTTTAATTTATTCATTCTTAACAACTATATCTGAATTGCTCATTAAATTATGCTAGCCTTCACTCAAGTTTTTTTGATAATCATTTTTACAGTATGTGATTGTTATTATCACTTCAGAAAGAACTCTATAGGTAAATACATGGGTATTTTGCTGATCAGAATACACAACTCTTTTCATCAAACCAGCAATATTAAACAAGTCTTATTTATATTAGTTAGTTTATATTTTTCTAATAAAATATTTGATTTATGTGGTTTCTTTTTCTTCAAGCCAGTTAATTAGACTCATATAATTTGGTAGCTACATATAATATCACATGATTCATATAAACATATTGTGAAAGAAAAATAAACCTTGGGACCCCAAACTCATTCAGCCAAAGGGAAAAGTCAAGCTGGGAAGTGAGTCATGCAAACCTGCCACTCATTTTGGTTCCCAAATAAGGTGGCTACAAAGATGAAAAACTATGTTTTTCCCTCACATTTTGCTGAGAAAGAAATTCTTTGTGGGCCCCAAGATCTTTACTGTAAAGCATTTCTGTTAAAGTTCACCATGGCAATGTAAAAGTTCACCATGGCTTATCTTTACAGGTGCAAGAACATATGACAGAACTCAATGTCATCCCTTCAGCCACCTGAGATAAATGTACATCTGATTGTTTCCTCTGCCTTATCGTCTTCCTTTATGTTGTGTAAAAATGCAGATTCACTAAACCAGACAAAGGCATGAATGATTATTTTTTTACTCCCCCCTCTCCCACATGAAAACTGTGTAATTTTCAATATCCCAGTATTTCCCCTTTAAATATAGAAACCCTCGAAATCATCTTTGGAGAAAGGCAAGACCTATTGACAAATAAACTAAAATGATTGAGAACTGTCTTAGTCATTTTCTTGATTGACAATGTAGACATACACACACAGAAACAGAAGAAGATTTTATAGCTTTATAATGTATTTCATTGGCCAATTTTCAAAGAATTTCTCTTCTCTCTTTAGACTACCAAGCCCTAAACAATTGTTAGCTAGGTGACTGTAAATCCACATGTCCAAATACATGAATGTTAGGTGAAAATTTACATCCAAAAGGCACAGAACTTAGATCTATACAGCAGCAGTATTTGCTGATCCAAAGAAAGACATAGGTAAAGGCCTAGTCAAGACAAGATTTCTAGAATAAGTATCTTAAATAAAGGTAACGTTTGTTATGCAATGTGTTCCTCAAATGTTTCTAGCAGTTTAGTTGCAGTTAGGGAGATGCCTTTACAAATGAAGATTTACTTTATAGGTGTGATTTTTTTTTTTTTTTTACAAAGTGCTTCAAAATACCCAGCTAAATTCCCAAAAGCCATATTTTGGAGACCTATCTAGGTAAATAGTTGGTCTTTTTAGTTTAGCTTGTTTCATTATGAGTTTACTGAGTTCAGAGTGGAGCCTTTTAACGAATCGTGAAAAGAGCATATTCGCATGTTCCAGAGTGAAAAGCAGGCACAGCTGGAAGGCAACACATCTAGATCTTTAAAAGTCAAGGATTCCACTTGTGAAAGGAAAGTAAATCTCCCCAAAGTCACTAAGCCAAGAGAAAAGTAAAGCTGAGAAGTGTATCTAGCAAAACCTGCCTCCCATTCTATTCCTAAATAAGATAACTACAAAGATTAAAAAAAAAAAAAAAAAAACAATACATGCCTTTCTTACAATTTGCCCACAAGGAAATTTTTTGTGGACAAAGGAAAGGCAGAACTCAAAGTCATCCCCTCTGCTCAAAGGAGACAAATGCATATCTGAATGCTTTCTTTACCCTATTGTTTCACTAAGCCAGACTAAGACATGTGACCATTCCTGTAAATTGTGTATTCAGGGAAAGGCTGATTAGAAAACTAAAAAACAAAATGTAACACTTTGTCTCCTATCTACCTATGAAGTGGAAGTCTTCCTCCCACTTCAAGTGGTCCACCTATCTGGACTGAACCAATGTACATTATACATATACTGATTGATGTTTCATGTCTCCCTAAAACATATAAAACCAAGCTGTGTCAGTTTGCTGTGACACAAGAACAGAAAATCAAACACCGCATGTTCTCACTCATAGGTGGAGGGGAGCATCACACACTGGGGTCTGTCAGGGGGAAATAGGGGAGGGACATGGGGGGGTGGGGGAGTTGGGGGAGAGATAGCATGGGGAGAAATGCCAGATATAGGTGATGGGGAGGAAGGCAGCAAATCACACTGCCATGTGTGTACCTATGCAACAATCTTGCATGTTCTTCACATGTATCCCAAAACCTAAAATGCAATAAAAAATATATATACATTAAAAAAAAAAAAAACCTAGCTGTGTCCCAACCACATTGAGCACATGTCCTCAGCATATCCTGAGGCTGTGTCATGGGCACATCCTCAAACTTGGCAAAATTAACTTTCTTATTTATTTATTTATTTTATTTCAATACGTTTTTAGGGGAATAGGTGGTGTTTGGTTACATGAATAAGTTGTTTAGTGGTGATTTCTGAGATTTTGGTGCACCCATCACCTAAGCATTATACACTGTACCCAATAGTCTCTTATCCCTCATCCCCCTCCCCACCATTTTCCTCAAGCCCCCAAAATCCACTGTATTACTCTTACGCCTTTGCATTCTCATAGTTAACTCCCACATGATAACATGCAATATCTGGTTTTCCATTCCTGAGTTACTTCACTTAGAATAATGGTCTCCAATACCATCCAGGCTACTGCAAATGCCATTATTTAATTCCTTTTTAAGGCTGAGTAGTATTCCCATGATATTACAATTTCTTTATCCACTGATTGATTGATGAGCATTTGAGCTGGTTGCATGTTTTTGCAATTGTGCATTGTGTTGCTGTAAACATGCATGTTCACATATCTTTTTGTACAATGACTTCTTTTCCTCTGGGTAGATACCCAGTAGTGGAATTGCTGGATCAAATGACAGATTCTACATTTAGTTCTTTAGGAAACCTCCACACCGTTTTCCATAGTGGTTGTACTAGTTTACATTCTCACCAGCAGTATAAAAGTATTCTCATTTCACCACATCCATGCCGACATCTATTTTTATTTTTTTTATTTTTTTATGCTTTCAGGTCTTAGATTTAAGTCTTTGATCCATCTTGAGTCGACTTTTGTATAATATGAGAAATCAAGATCCAGTTTCAATTTTTCTACATGTAGCTTGCTAATTATCCCATCACCATTTGTTGAATAGGGTATCTTTTCCCCACTTTGTTTTTGTTCATTTTGTCAAAGATAAGATGGCCTAAGTATATGTGCTTATTTCTGGGTTCTCTTACTCTGTAACCTTCATCCATGTGCATATTTTTATACCAGTACCATGTTTTGCTGAGTATAGCATGGTAGTATAGCTTGAAGTCAAGTAATGTGATGTCTCCAAATTTGTTCTTTGTGCTTAGTCTTGTTTTGGCTATGCAAGCTATTTTTTGGTTCCATATAAAAATTGTTTTTTTCTAGTTCTGTGATGGATGCTGTTGATATTTTGATGAAAGTGCATGCCAATTTGTAGATTGCTTTTGGCAGTATGGTTATTATCACAATATTGGTTCTCACCCATCCATGAACATGGGATGTGTTTTCATTTGTTCTGCGTCATCTATAATTTCTATCAGCAGTGTTTTGTGATTTTCCTTGTACAGGTCTTTCACCTCCTTGGTCAGGTGTATCTTAGTATTTTATTTTTTTGCAGCTATTGTAAAAGGGATTGGGTCGATTTGATTATCAAATTGATGACTGTCGATGTATAGCAGAGCTACTGATTTGTGTACATTAACTCTGTATCCTGAAATTTTGCTGAATTCATTTATCAGTTCTAGGAGCTTTTTGGAAGAGTCTTTAGGGTTTTCTAGGTATGCAGTCATATTATCAGGAAACACTGACAGTTTGACTTCCTCTTTACCAGTTTAACCAAACTTTATTTTTTTCTCTTGTCTAATTGCTCTGGACCACCTACATTAACTCAAGGCCTCCTGGCTCTATGATCAGGAGGTGATGAAGCCACATTTGTGTCCTTCTCTTTCGAATGATATGTTCCCCTAAGCCCCAGGTGTGTCCAGAGATGCTGTCTGTGAGACAGGGATTATAGTAAAAAGCAGTAGTTTGCCTGATGCTCTATTCTACTTTAGCTAGGCTGGCACTCAAATCACAATACAAAGTGCTTCTTGCTCTTCCCTTCCCTTTTCACAGGGAAAGGAGTCTTTTCCTGAGGCCACCACCACCACTGGCCCCCAGAGGGTTCTGCTAGCATATTGCCAGGGTTCAATTAAAGCCCAAGTTTTCTTCTGTCAGTTTGTGATAAATGCTACCAGGTGTGAGACATACCCTTCAGGGCAGCAGGCTTCCTTTTGGCCCAAGGAAGAGGTCCAAATGTTGTTCAAGCACCACATCCTGGAATCAGGGACCGCCAAGAGCCTGCTTGTTGCTCTACCTCACTGTGGCCAAGCTGATACCTAAGATGCAAGACAAAATCCCCTTTAGTTTTCTCTCTGCCTTTCTCAAACAGGAGTCTTTCATCAATCTACCACAGCTGGGAATGTGTTGGTTTTTCTCTGAAGCCAGTATGTCTCAGCCCACGGTCCATAGTGTACTACCTGGGTATTGCTACTGGTTATTCAGTACCCAAGAGTTTTTTAGTCAGCAGGTGATAAATCCTGCCAGGACTGGGTCCCTCCCTTCAAAGCAAGGGTTTCCTTTTCGCCAAGGGTTTGCCTAGACCTGTCTGTGAGCTAGGGCCTGGAATGGGAACCTCAAACTCTGCCTGGTGCCCTATTCTACTGTGGCTTCATTGGTATCCAAGATAAAGTTCTTTTTATGCTTCACTTTCTTCTCATTAAGAAGGAACCATTTACTTTCATTGCTGTGAGTTGTGCAGCCTGGAGTTGTGGGAAGAGTGGTGCAATCACTCCTTAGCCACCCTGTCTCATGTCTCTGTAGGTCACATACCACCATAGTACCCTGACTCTGAGCCCATCTCAGCACTGCAAGTTTCCTGTGAATTGCTGTCCTTGTGTCCTAGGCTGCCTTTCAAGTTTACCTAGGACACCAGAGCACTTTGTCCAGCAGTGGCAAGACTCGCCAAGAAACTCAGGTTCTGACCACTGGAATAGACAATTCCCCTCTGGCTAGGGCTGGTCCAAATACTCCCTACCTGTGGAGGTACTGGCTGAGCCCAGCACAGCTTTTCATTCGCTATTACAAGGCAGCCCTGAGTTCAATGCAAAGTCCTCCAATCACTGTGCTCTCACTTCCACAGGTGCACAGATGCTCTCTTTGTCCTACAAGGCTGCTGCTGGAGGATAGGGAAGTGCTTGGATCAGTGATACAAGACTGTCTCTTCTATCCTCTTCAAAGCCTCTTTCAGTAATATGAAGTTAAAACCAGGTTAGATTGCTCACCTGATTTTGGTTCTTATGACAGTGCTTTTCTGTGTGTAGATAGTTGTTAAAATTTGGTGTTCCTGTGGGAATAAAGAATGTAGGCTTCTATTCTGCCATCTTGCTCTGTCCCCGTATCTCTTCTTAAGGAAGAAGTCCCAGTTATAGAAGACTCCCCAAACTTTAGATTATCCCTTTTCAATGGCCAAAAAGGCCTAGTGTGAGGAATTTTGGTCACTCAAAATAAAATTTAGATTCATCAATTGATTCAAGCTTCAGAATTTGACCAGTTTTAAAGATACGAATTTTGCTTAAGTCACAAACATCCACTTCCTCTTTAAGGGAGAGACTCTATTGTTCTCCCTGACCAAGATTTGAATGAGAGAAAAGGTTATGCAAACTCTAGTGAGTAATTCAACACAAAACCTTAACATCAGAGAAAAGTGAAAATCACAAATCTGCAATCACTAGAGAATAACAAACAAAATTTCTACCTTAAAGTAGACTTCAATTCCAAACTTGTCAAGTTGAGAATGTGTATGGCTCAAATAAAGTCTGAATTATCTGCCAAGCTAGAAAGATTCAGATCCTGTGAGGAGCCTGACCAGTGATCCCTATTGACATTGACTAGGTCAGGTCAATGAAAGTAATTCATGACAGTACCAAGGCTTCAATTGTCAGTGAAGTGATGGGGATTGCTGGAACCCAACTTTGAGTCCCATAGGTATCACCAAAATGTCAATCTTAAATAATGAGATTCAAAAAAATATGATTAAGTACAGAATTTATTTGAAACCAAAGCTTGAGGATGGCCACCTGGGAGCATAGATTCAAGATTCCCTAATATACGCTCCAATTAGCATCAGTTACAAGTGTTTTTTGTTGTTGTTGTTGTTGTTTTTTAAGAAAAGAAGAGTCAGTTTCTAAGTTCTTTACCAATAATTCACATTAAAGTGACATATGCTATTGGTTAGCTGTACATTGTTCTTTTTTGCACAAATTCCAGAAACATGAAGATAATGGATTAGGCAGCTAGTCAGAAACAAAATGCTTTCAAACAATTGCCCCTTGGCTTGGTTGTGTAGGGGGGTTGGGGAGTGGCTAAAGTCCCATACTCATGTCTCCCTGGGCCTGAGAAATTTTGCATACCTCACATTGCTCAGACTGCTCTGAGCTTCTTTTACCCAGCTGGGCCATAGTGCCCAGATATTATATCAAACATTAATCTGGATGTTTCTGTGAAGATATTTGAGGATGATATTAACATTTAAGTCATTGGACTTTGAGTAGATTACGTTTGATAGTGTGGCTGGGTTTATCTTATCAAGTTGAAGGGCTGAATAGAATAAAAAATTGACCTCACCCAAGAATTTATCTAGTTCTGCCAGCAAATGGCTTTTGGACTTGAACTTCACCATTGAGTCTCCTTAGTCTTCAGCCTGAGTGCCTTTGGACCAAAAACTGTAACATTGGCTCTTCCCTAGATCTCCAGTCTCCTGGCCAACTCTGAAGATTTTGGACTTTCACACTTCCATAATTGCATGAGCCAATTCTTTAAAATAAATCTTTTTTCCTATATATACAAACATCCTATTTATTCTGTTCCTCTGAAAATGCTATTACATGCAGTTATTTCACATTTTAATCTTGGCTCAGGCTAAGGATACATCAAACTTAAGAATCTTGTAGGGAAAGGAGAAGCTTACATTTTGATCAAGACAAGTTAAAAATTATTTTGTTTCCATTAATCAGTGGAGACAAACAGTTTCAGCTAATCATGTATGTGGCAAAATTGAGAATTTGGATGATACATATGGCCATGCCCTGGGTAAGCAAGGGCTTTATCTAGGGAGTCTTATCTAAGTTTCTAGGTCACATTGGGAAATGTGAGTGTTTGCAGTAAACACTTTACAAGAATACAAAGAATAAGAGGATTTATTTATTAATATTTTGCCTTAGGTAAATTTAATAATTATTTAAATGAATTAGGCATAAAATATTTTATAACTGACATATGTAATTGGATAGTAAAAACTATTGAGAAATGTAGTAATTAATTTTATATTATTAATAACATTGTTATTCATGTTATATTTATGTTACTGTTTGTTATATTTTAATCTTATTATCAGCAATGTCATTGTTCCTTTTAAAAAATTCTGATTAACATGTGCAATAGTGAATGTGGCATGTATTCTGGGAAACTTGAATTTAAAACCCCCATTTGCTTATTGTGCAAAATGGGCATAGTTTTATAACAGTAAAAATACACTTACTACCTATCTCACATTTTTTATGGCATTAAATACAATCATGTATGGGCAAGTCCTTGGAAATAATATGTCCCCAATAAATGATAGTGTTTTTCCCATTTCATTTCTTTTACTTCCTTCCGCTAGGCAAATATAATCCATGATTAACACATTATAAAGATTGAGCATAAAGTCTTTAACTGGCATGAAGGGAAAGTTAATTGGGCTAAAAACTAGATTTTTAGAATCCTAGCTCCCAATAAACATACCCACAAAGGACACTACTAACACTGTAAAATAGATTTGGTCTCAAAATAGCAGTGTCAATAATAGTTTAACTATTATTTTCTTCGTCACTTTTATTCTTCAGTACTAGAACATGATAAACCTTAAAGGTAATATCTAAATAATAAAAGTTTAAAAATCCAAACACCAAAGACTATCTGAAATGTTGAGGACAGATCAATTTACATACAGAAAAAGTAGATTAGTATTTTTTCGAGATAAAGAAGAAAAAAAATGGGGAGAGCTGCTAATGAAGAGTAGTTGCTATGAATATAGTGTTTCTATTCAGAGTGATGATAATGTTCTAAAACCAGATAGTATTTATGGCTTCACAACTTTGTGTATATACTAAAAATGACTGAGTTGTACCCTTTAGAATGGTGAATTTATGGCATATGAATTACATCTCAATAAAGAGAAAGGAGAGTAAAGTGAACACCAGACTTCATCATGAACCTCAGCAAGGTCTGCCCCAGTCAATCCTGGCTCCAAGCCTGCCTTAGCACCAGGCTGAATCTCATGGCCCCACGTCAAGACCTGTCCCTGCGATTTTGAACTCCAGTAGACCTTGGGTCTAGGCCTTCTCCAGAAAACCTAGCATCCAGTTCCACACCAGCAGAACCAAGTTTCAGGCCCATTCTATGGACCCTGGCACTGAATCATCCCCCCGAACTCAGGATCTAAGCCCACCCCAGTACCAGACTGGCCCCATGGACCCAGAATCCAAATCCAGGCTTCACGTAAGCCTGCCCCAGCAGACATTAAGATGAATGAAGCAAAATAGAGAGCCCAGAAATAAATCTGCACATTTATGGTCACTTGATCTTTAATAAAGTTACCAAAACACATAATAATGAAAGAAAAGTCTTTTCAATAAATTGTGTCAAGTAAACTAAATATCCACATGGAGAAAAAAAAAAGACCCTTATCTCCCACAAGAACAAAAATCAACTTAAAGCTGTTAGAAACTTAAGACTTGAAACTGTAAAACTATGAGAACAAATATAGAAAAAAGCCTCTTGACATTGGACTGGGCAATCAATTTTTTGAATATAATACTAAAAGTACAGGCAATGAAAGGAAAAACAAACAAATAGAATTTCAACTAACTAAAATGTTTCTGCACAGCAAAGGAAACAATCATCAGAGTGAAGAGACAACCTACAAAATGGGATAAAAATTATAGACCATACATCTAATCAGGGGTTAATATCCAAAATATTAAGTATGTTTATTGCAGCACTGTTTACAATAGCACAGACTTGGAACTAATACAAATGCCCAGCAATGATAGACTGGAGAAAGTGTGGCACATATACCCCATAGAATACTATGCAGCCATAAAAAAGGATGAGTTCATGTCCTTTGCAGTGACATGGATAAAGCTGGAAACCATCATTCTCAGCAAACTAACACAAGAAACAGAAAACCAAACACCACATATTCTCACGCATAGGTGGTAGTTGAACAATGAGAACACAGAGACACAGGAAGGGGAACATCACACATGGGGACATGTTAGGGGTTGGGAGCTAGAGGAGTTATAGCATTAGGAGAAATACCTAATGTAGATGACAGGTTGATGGGTGCAGTAAGCCACTGTGGCACATGTATACCTATGTAACAAAACTGCACATTCTGCACATGTATCCCAGAACATAAAGTAAAATAATAATAAAATTAAAAAAAAAGAAATTCAGACAACTCAATAGGGAAGAAAACAATCAAAGTTTTTAAAAAAATAAGCAAATGATATGAATAGACTTTTCTCAAAAAAAAAAAAAAAACATACAAATTACCAGTAGCCATTTGAAAAAATTTCATTACTAATCATCAGGGTAGTGCAAATCAAAGACGCACCTCTTATAGTGACTATTATCAAAATGACAAAAGATAGTGTGTCGGCCAGGATGCGGAGAAAAGCAAACTCTGTACACTGTTGGTGGCAATGCAAATTAGTACAATCGTCATGAAAAACAAAGTGATAATTTCTCAAAAACTTAGAAATAGAACTCAAATATCGATAGGATTTGGCTCTGTCCCCACCCCAATCTCATTTGAATTGTAGTTCCCATTATCCCTATGTGTCATGGAAAGAACCTGGTGGAAGTACTTGGATCATGGAGGCGGTTTGCTCCATGTTGTTCTCTTGATAATGAACGAGTTTCTTAAGATCTGATTGTTTTATAAGCATCTGGCATTTCCCCTGCTTGTACTCATTCTCTCTCCTGTCATCCTGTGAAAAGGTGACTTCTGCTATGACTGTAAGTTTCCTGAGGCCTTTTCGAAACATGTGGAATTATCAGTTAATTAAACTTCTTTTCTTTATAAATTACCCAGTCTCAAGTATTTCTTACAGCAGTGTGAAAGCGGACTAATCCAGTAATTTGGTGCTGAGATAGTGGGGTGCTGCTATAGAGATACCTGAAAATGTGGAAGTGACTTTGGAACTGGGTAACAGGCAGAGGTTGAAACAGTTTAGAGGGCTCAGAAGACAGGAAAATGTGGAAAAGTTTGGAACTTCCTAAAGACTCGTTGAATAGCTTTAATGAAAATGCTGATAATGATATGGACAATGAAGTCCAGGCTGAGGTGGTCTCAGATGGAGATGAGGAACTTGTTGGGAACTGGAATAAGGGTCATTCTTGCTATGTTTTAGCAAAGAAACTGGTGGCATTTTGCCCCTGTCCTAGAAATCCTTAAAACTTTGAACTTCTGAGAAATGATTTACATATCTGGCAGAAAAATATTCTAAGCAGCAAAGCATTCAAGAGGAAGCAGAGCATATAAGTTTGGAAAATGTGAAGCCTAGCAATGCAATAGAAAAGAAAAACCCATTCTCTCAGGAGAAATTCAAACCTGCCTCAGATATTTGCATAAGTAACAAGAAGCCACGTGTTTATCACCAAGACAATGGGGAAAATGTCTCCAGGGCATGTCAGACTCCTTCACAGCATCCCCCACCTATCACAGTCCCCAGAGGGCTAGAAGGGAAAAATGGTTTCATGGGCTGGGCCCAGGGCTCCCCCTCTTATGCAGCCTCAGGGCATGGTGCCATGTCCCAGCTGCTTCGGGATCCATCTGTGGCTAAAGGGCCCAATGTACAGCTCAGTCCATTAATTCAGAGGGTGCAAGTCCCAAGCCTTGGCATCTTACATGTGGTGTTGGGCCTGCAGGTGCACAGAAATCAAGAACTGAGGTTGGGGAACCACCACCTAGATCTTAGAGGATGTATGGAAATGCCTGGATGTTTAGGCAGAAGTTTTCTGCAGCTGTGAAGCCCTTATAGAGAACTTCTGCTAGGGCAGTGCAGAAGGGAAATGTTGGATTGGAGCCCGTACTCAGAGTTCCCCCTAGAGCACTGCCTAGTGGAGATATAAGATGCAGAAACCAGAATGGTAGATTCAACAACAGCTTGCACTGTGTGCCTGGAAAAGCTGAAGCCACTCAATTCTAGCCCATGAAAGGAACCGAGAGTGGGGCTATACCCTGCAAAGCCACAGAGTCAGATCTGCCCTTAGGAGCCCACCTCTTGCATCAGTGTGAACTAGATGTGAGACATGAAGTTAAAGGAGATCATTTTGGAGCTTTAAAGTTTAATGACTGCCCTGTTGAATTTTAGACTTCCATGGGGCCAGTAGTCCCTCTGTTTTGGCCAATTTATCTTGCTTGGAATAAATGTGCTTACCCAAAGCACGGACCCCCATTGTATCTTGGAAGGAACTAACTTGTATTTGACTTTACCAGCTCATAGGCAGAAGGGACTTGCCTTGTCTCAGATAAGACTTTGAATTTGGACTTTGAAATTAATGCTGGAATGAGTTAATACTTTGGGGGACTGTTGGGAAAGCTGCAAATCTCATCTTGAATTGTAGGTCTCATAATATCTATATGTCATGGGAGGGACCCAGTGGGAGGTAATTGAACTATAGGGGTAGTTTCCCTCATTCTGTTCTCATGATAATGAGTGAGTCTCAGGAGATCTGATGGTTTTATAAGCATCTGGCATTTAGCCTGCTTGCACTTATTCTCGCTCCTGCCTCCATGATTGTAACTAAAGAGATGACTTCCACCATGATTGTAAGTTTCCTGAGGCCTCCCAGGCCATGCAGAACTGTGAGTAAATTATACCTCTTTCCTTTATAAATTATTGAGTCTCAGGGATTACTTTATAGCAGAGGAGAACAAACTAATACACATATAATCCAGCAATCATACTAATGGATATATATCCAAAAGAAATAAAATCAGTATGTTGAAGAGATTTCTGTACTCTCCTATTTATTGCAGGACTAGTCACAATAGCCAAAACATAAAATTAACTTGTGTCCATTGATGAATAAATAAAAATGATGTAATACACATACACATGCACATATGTATATATACACACACATATGATTCGAGCCATAAAGAGGTAATCTTGTCATTAGTGACAATATAAATGAACCTGAATGACATTGTACTCAGTGAAATAAACTAGGCATAGAAAGAAATTTCATACTCTGTGGTCTCATTTACATACAGAATCTAAAAGGTTAAAAAAAACTCACAGGAACAGAGAGTAGAATGTTGATTATCAGAGGCTGGGGGCAAGATGAAGAATTGGGAGATACTGATCAAAAATACAAAATTTCAGTTGGATAGGAGCAGCAAATTCAAAAGATATACTGTCTAACAAGGTGGCTAGAGTTAATAACACTTTATTGCATACTTGAAAATTGCTAAGAGTGTAGATTTTATGTGTTCTTACCAAAAACAAACTGTATGTGAGGTAATGCATGTGTTAACAAACTTGATTTAGCCATTTTGCAATATATACATAAATCAAAACATCATATTCTAAAACATGAATATATACACTTTTATCTGTCAAACAATTTTTAAAAATTTGATGCAGGACTGTTATCAAAAATATAAAAAAGATCACTTTAAAATTTAATAGTAAGAAAACAAACAACTGAATAGTAAGAAAAACGAACAACTGCTGTGCCCTCAATAGGGCATAACAGACACCTCACCAAAGAAGGTATAAAGATGGCAATAAGCATGTGAAGAGATGCTTCACATCATGCCATTAGGGAAAATAAAATTAAAATGAGATATGACTACACATCTGTTAGAATGGCCAAAATGCATACCACAGACATTATCAAATGCTGGCAAGGATGTAGAACCAAAGGAACTCTCATTCACCGCTGGTGGGAATGCAAACTGTCACAGCCATTTTGGGAGACAGTATGGCAATTGCTTATAAAACTGAAAATTCTTTTACCATAGGTTGCAGCAATAAAGTTCCTTAGTATCTACTCAAAGATTTGAAAACTTATGCCCACACAAATCCTACACATAGATGTTTATTGCCCCATTATTAATAATGGCCAAAACTAAAAAACAACTAAGATGTTGGTTAGTAGGTGAATGGATAAGTAAACTGTGGTCTCTCCAGACAATTGAATATTATTTGGCACTAAAAGTAAATGAGATATCAAGCTGTGAAAAGCCATAGGGAAAACTTATGGCATATTGCTAAGTGAAAGAAGCCAATCTGAAAAGGCTATATACTGTATATAAGTATATACTCAAAAGTATATATACTGTATCATTCCAACTACATGACATTCTGTAAATGGCAAAATTACATAGGGATTAAGAAGTTCAGTGGTTTCCACAAGTTGAGGGGAAAGGGGGTAAACAAGCAGAGCACAGAAAATTTTTACAGCAGTGAAACTACACTGTGTGATGCTATAATGGTGTATACATGCCATTATACATTTGTCCATACCTATAGAATATACAAGAGCAAAAGTGAACTCTTATGTAAACTGTAGACTCTGATGATTATGTGTCAATGCACGTTTATCAATTGTAACAAATGTACCACTCTGGTGGGGGATTTGGTAATAGGGAGACTATGCATCTGTGAGGGCAAGGAAAATATGAAAAATATCTGTACTTTCCTTTCAGTTTTGCTGTAAGCCTAAAATTACTCTTAAATATAAAAATAGTTTTAATTTTTTTCAGAGCACATATTTATATATATATATACACATATATATATAAATACACACGTATTTCAAAAAGTGCATAATGATAAAAATCTTTAAAATATGTTTATATAGGGAAAGTGGGAGACAGAAAGAAACTCTGATACAAAAGATAAAACCTAAATATCTCTTTATGTCCCTTGTTTTTCGGGTTTGGATTTTGAGCTATGAGTTTTATAAAATTAAAACAAAATTAGATTAAAAAGCAGAAAATCGTAAAGTGAATAGCAAACAGTAAGAAATGAACCTAATTAAATATCAAGTTGTGGCATAACCATACTGGAAGAAGTATTTTATGTGACTTTTAAATATATTTTTATTTAAAAACTTTTGCTTCGTGAAATACATTGAGTTAAAAACAAAAATCTGGCCAGGTGCAGCGGCTCAAGCCTGTAATCCCAGCACTTTGGAAGGCTGAGGCATTACGATTGCCTGAGTCCAACAGTTCAAGACTAGCCTGAACAACATAGTGAGAAATAGTCTCTTTTTAAAATAATAATAAATTATAAATTATAATAAATAATAATGGAAAAGCCAAGTCACAGACAGGGAGAAAATATTTGCAAATCATATATTTGGCAAATGACTTATATCCCAAATATACATGAAAACTCTCAAAATTTAATAGTAAAAAGTAAATAGCCCAGTGAAAGGTATGCACAAGGAAAATCACTTTTTGAAAATTGTTAGATCCTCATGAATGTCCCTTTATTTTCCAAAGGAAAACATTACCCTATGGTTGATAAGACTTCTTGCCATTTACCCCCACCATTTGTGTGTTCTGTTTTGTTTCCTTTTCTGTAGGGTTAGGTTAGGTTTTGTTTTTTTTTTTAATTCCCTGCCTCTCTCACATTGGTTATTATCTTCTCTCCCAGGCATTTACAATGAGTGATATATGTTTTTTCAGGATTCTTGCCATTCTAACCCAGTTAGGTTTGTGGAGAATAGTCTTCAAGTGTGTGCATGTTCCCCTTACATATGTCGCTTAAATTGTTCTATACTCTCTTGCCAGCGCAAACGTGGCTATTAGCATTTGTTAGCAATTCTAGCTGAAATCCTAATGATGCTCAACTGTGTCTGCCCCGAGTAAGAAAGTACTTGTGTCCCTGTCTACCTTTGCCTGAGTTTCCTAAAACTTCAGGTTTGTTGGTTGTCCTGTGACCTCAGCTTTCTCATGGGATCAAGAAAAGTTGTGAATCTTTTTGTTGGTATTTCAATGGCAGAAGTGATGCCCTTCCAAGGTTTTTACATCCCAAATGGAAACCAGAAGTTCCATTTTTTTCAGTTTCAGTCTTGATTAAACTAGAACAAAGAGCTCTTTAAAACTCAACTGTTTGTGAAAAACGATTTTGTATTTTCAAAAATTGCAAACCCAGTATCCTTATAATTTGGAGGTTCTGGTAAATAATTATTTTTATTAAAATTGTGGCACTGTATTATTGATTATAATGGAGTTTCTCTAGACTTAGTTTTTCAGGGGCAATGTGAACTAAAACTAAATCAATAGTTGTGTTTGGGAGAAGGTGATAAAGCAAATCTATCACTCCAAATATCACTCTAAATATCCTTTATTTATTGAATGTCAGGCACTGTGCAAGGTACTTTATGTGTGGTATACCATTTAATCTGCACAGCAGTTCATAAATTAGGACGTATTCTTATTTTGCAGATAAGTTTATGAGGCTCAGGGAAATCATACAGCCTATTCTTAGTTGTAGAGACAGTAAATGGAAAAGCCTAAAAGCAAATGTAATTCTACCTGGTTCTTGTCCTGCTTTTTATTTAACCTCTCTACTATGTTATAATGCTTTTCTTCAGGAGTTTAGATAATTTAATCTCCAATCTCCTCTATTCCTGCTTGGTAAGAAACTAACATTTCTTAGAAATGACGGGAGGCACAATGGAGATGCAGGGAGCTAAGTAAGGACTCTCTGCGCTGGCAGTGCTGGTGCTGGGGGTTTAGAGTAGGAGTTTGAATTTCTGACAGCTTTCTCTAGGTTAGCTGGCAAGGATAGATCTTTGCAAATGAAAACTTTCAACATAATATTCAGATGACCACTCACGTACTATACAGATGACTGGATTCCCCCAAGAACAGGAGGTGATTTGGACTAGTCACAAACTGAAGAGTGGCACAGCAATTATTATAGTGTCTGAGTACAGCTGCTAAACCTGGAGAGGTTAAGACCACATTAATATCTGCCAAGTGAAGCTCTCTGTAAATCTATGTGGCAGTCTAGCATTATCTCTTCCCTTTAAATGAAGGATAGAGTTACCATGGCCAAAATTGAAACATATTGGCACATCCAGCTTATTTAGAAACTCAACAAACATGTTGCTGCACTTAGAGTAAGTGCAGCCTCTGGTTCTACTGATGGGCCCTTTCACTTGAACAGCGTCTCAGTGGGACCTACAGTCAGTCACTCCTGAAGAAATAAGATCAGTGATGTGCTATGGGGAACAAGTATGATAAGTAGTTAAGAGTGATAAGCAGAAGAGTTTGGTAGATTAATTCAGAAAACTTTCATTATTAGCTGTAAAATCTTATTATTTAACCTCTCGACCCCACAGGTTCCTCATCTGTAAATTGAGACTAATATTAGCAACTTACCTTTAGGTTGTTGAAAACTAAACAAATCAATACATGTAAAGTACTTAAAATAGAGCCAGAACATTGCTAAGTACTATGCAAGTGTTAGCTGTTTATTCTTCTTCTCATTGTTATTGAATTTAATGTTTACAGTAACGAAAAACGGAGTGACTAATAAAAATTTCATTTGCCAAAGATGCTTTTTCAAAATTATATAGCATACCTTGGAGTGGAGAGATGTTGGAGACTGCCCTATTGCTACAATCTGTGACTTCCATGGTAAGGACCGAAGTGGTGGCAAAAATGTAGAACGAGCGTCTTAGAAGCCAAAATATATTTGGAGGAGTTGAGAAATGGGCAGATATTGATAGTGTGAAAGATGAAAGATAGAATTTCCTAAGCTAGAAGAGTGGTGAAGCCAATTGTGGTAATGAAAAAATTCATAAGGGGTGACTTGGTAGGAGATTAGAAGTATATTAAAGATGTCATTTAGACTTCAAAGAAAATGTCCCATGTGTGACTTAGAATATAAAAGAAAAAAAGGGAGAGAGGTTTGCACTAGAGATGTATATCTAGGAATTATCTGTATTTAGGTAGTTCCTGAAATCATGTATTAATCTCAGTTCCTGCTAAAGGCTTTCAAAAGCTGTACTTGTTCCAAAATATAGACTTGGACTTGAAAAGGGGAATTTGAGGATGATTGAAGAGTGCTGAGTAATATAAAGTTGTTCCAGCAACTGAGGGGGAAAATGAGATGCATAACATAGGCATAATAAAATCAACAAGAACAACCTGCCCAATAGTGTATTACAATCCCCACTACAATTGCCCAAATTATACTCCAATCTGGATATTGCCTATACTTGTAAAAAATAAATAATAATAAAATACTTACATTTGAAATATTATATCATTCAACTACAGTAAAACTATGTTTGAAAAGTTAGAGTTGCAATATAGTATAAAATAACATTTTCTCCGTCCTTAGAAAACAGGCCATTAATGCCACCTTGTATAACTCTGTAAAGATACATTCCATTTTGTGCAATAGAGGAATTCCTAAAGTTATAGGCAAATACGATATATCCAATGTATTGGGACAATTTCATAATTTATAAAAAAAAGCTTTCATATGCTTAATTATAACCTATCTGTATTGTTAATTTAGGGTTAACATAAGGGTTGTTGCCTACATAAATAATGATCAAGAATAGTGGGCTATTGATGTGTCTGTTTAGTTCATCTAGTTTTCTCTGAAAATAGCTAATGTCTATTCCTGCTACCAATACATAGGGCTTCCAGAAGTCATTTTTTTAACTTTGTGATTGCACACTCAAGATCAGGGCTAATTGAACCAGATGGGGAAGCTTGATCACAATTACTTAGATAAGAATCTTTCCCCAGGAATTTCAAATTAGGATTTAACATTAGTCAGTCTCTAGCTGGAAATATAAAATGTACATTAGGAGCTGAAGGGCAGCCATAGTTTCCTGAACAGGACAAGCAGAAAATGACTAACTGAAAAGAAAAAAGTAAACAAAATAGATAAACAGATATAAGCAGAGATGAGAGAATTGGATTGTTAACACCTACTGAAGACTTTTCCATCTTTGGCTTCAGTTTCCCTCTGAATCCTGGGTAAACCCTTGCCCTTCAGATCAGTAAGGCTATTGCTTATCCTCAGATTCTATTTCTACATTTTTTCTTGCCTAATCCAGTTAGATTCTGTTTTTGCTACTTACAACCAACCAAGGCTCTTAGTTAATGGAATAATTGATATCAGGGATAAGGATGCAATTTCCAGCATGTGCAATTACTTGAAGCAAGAGGAGGTGAAGCATAGTGAGATTCATGCTCCTCTAGCTGGAAGCTAGCCATTTATGTAAAAGCTAGGAAAGAAGCATTTTAGACAATTGTCTCTTTCTTCTTGGTATGAGACCAATTGTACCCCATAGGTAAGATTTAATAGAAAATGGTTATAAACTTCAAGATAAAATAATGTTTACTATATGCAGTGTTTAATAATTTGCAACAAGGAAAGGGAAGATCAAATCTAGATTTATCAAGGGTTGTCGAAATAGAAACCTATAGCTAACAAGTGGGATTGTCTAACTGAAATCTTCTGACGTACAAGTTACAGAAAAAATACTTCATATGTAGATTGCTGTACTAAAGAGGTGAGTTCCTAATTTTCCTCTTTTATGGTAAGGTTGATGTAGCAAGTGGAAAATTGTGGAATCTTGATAATTTCAATGAGCAAATGTAATAGGATCCAGATACTTTAAAAAGCTAAATTGCATCAGGTTACTCCATTATACTTTCCTCTGTGCTTCTCAGAACTGATTTATTCCACACAATGTTAAGTATATTACACCACTTAAGTTGAAATATGAAATAAAGACAAGATCATGGTTCTGAGGCCATTTAGGGTAGAAAACTTGTTAACTAAATCATTTATTTATTCTTCTTTCATTCAAAATTGGAGTTAAGAATGCTACCACTCAAACTAAATCACCTGGGTCTTATTATGAATACATTCCTTCTTAGCAGCAGTGGTTATAGGTAAATTGTTGATTTTCTCTTCTTCTTAGTTCCCTTATTTGTAAAATAGGCCTATAAATTGTACGTCTCTCATTGGATTTTTGAGGAATAATACAGGTAAATGATTCAACACAGTACATGATACATAGTAAGAAGACAACAAATTATAATGTTATCATCAACATCATCATCATCCTATAATTATTTCCAAGTGCCTTCTAAGTGCCAGTCACTATTCTAGGTGCTAGGGTATAGCAACCACAAGAAAGATAAGGTTCCCATTTTTGTGGAGCTTACATTGTAGAGGAAATAGAACGTGGGAGGTGAATAAAGAAGAAAAAATAAAATGTAATTCTAAATAGCATTAAATGCCATAAGGAAAATAAACAGCATACTGGGATACAGCAGTAAGTGTGGGGATAGGAAGATTAAGAAAATCAGGAAATTCTTCTTAGTTCAGGCTGTTTTAACAAAATACCTTAAACTAGCTAATTTATAAACAACAGAAATATATCGCTTACAGTCCTGGAGGCTGGGTATTCCAAAATCAATGTAAAAGTAGATGTGATGTCTTGCAAGGGCTCGCTCTCTGCATCATGGATAGTTAACTGTTTTCTCACACAGCTGAAGAGGCAAGCGAACTCCCATGATCCTCTTTGATAAGGACATTCATCTCATTCACGAGGGTGGAGCCCTCATCAACTTAATGAATTCCCAGACGCCCCACTTCTTATTACTATCACGTAGGGTATTACATTCCAACACGTGAACTTTGAATCCTCTCTGAGCTGAGATCTGAATATGAATCTAGTCATGAAACAAGTTAGGGAAGTTTTTCAAAAGAAGAAAATAGCAAACGCAAAACTCTAAGATAGTGTTTGAGATAAAGAGGAAGAAAGGTCTGTATGGCTAGAATGTTGTGAGTAAAAGGAAAGAGATGCCAGATGAAGTTAGAGATCATGAAAGGTATTGAAGGACCTGCTGAAAGTCTGGGTTTTATTCTAAGTGCAATGAGAAACTACTGAAATGTTTTTAAGCAAAGCGTTGACAAGAAACTGACTCCTATTTTGAGAAAACCATAAACCATAAATTAAGTTATTGTGGATAACATATCTTATTACTTTTAATCAAATTTTATTGGCACTTCTGAGAAGATATTCAATGAAAGAGTGATGTGGCTTTGTCACTTATTAGCAGTGTACCCTCAGGTGAGTTATTTAAACTCAATGAATCTGTCTTTATTGGTTATTGATTATGAAATATTAGAAATAATCACACTGACCTCACATGGTGGTTAAGGGTTAAATCTGAAATTTGATTATTCATTCAACATTTTTTAATACTTTTAATATAGGTTCAGGGGTACATGTGCAGGTTTGTTATATAGGTAAATTGTATGTCACAGGGGTTTGGTATACAGATTATTTCACCACTCAGGTAATAAACATAGTACCTGATAGGTAGTTTTTCAGTTCTCACTCTCTTCCCACTCTCTACTCTCAACTAGGCCCCAATGTCTCTTGTTCCCTTCTTTGTATCCATGTGTACTCAATGTTTAGCTCCCCACATATAAGTCAGAACACACATTATTGTGTTTTATTTTCCTGCATTATTTCACTCGGGATAATGGCCTCCAGCTTCATCTACGTTGTTGCAAAGGATGTTATGTCATCCTTTGTTATGACTGCACAGTATTCTGTGGTGTATATGTACATTTTATTTATCCAATCTGCCACTAATGAACATTTAGGTTTATTCCATGTCTTTGCTTTTGTGAATAGTGCTACAATGAACACACCCATGCATGTGTTTTTATGGTAGAATGATTTATAATCTTTTGACTATATACTAAGTAATGTGTTTACTGGGTTTTTAATGATAATTCTGTTTTAAGTTTTTGTTTTGTCTTGTTTTGTTTTTGAGATAGAGTTTCGCTCTTGTTGCCAAGGCTAGAGTGCAATGGCACGATCTTGGTTCACCGCAACGTCCACCTCACGGATTCAAGCGATTCTTCTGTCTCAGCCTCCAGAGTAGCTGGGATTACAGGCATGTGACACCATGCCTGGCTAATTTTGTATTTTTGTAGTAGAGACGGGGTTTCTCCATGTTGGTCAGGCTGGTCTCAAACTCCGACCTCAGGTTATCTGCCTGCTTTGGCCTCCCAAAGTGCTGGGATTACAGGTGTGAGCCACTGCGCCCTGCCCTGTTTTAAGTTCTCTAAGAAATCACCACACTGCTTTCCACAATGGCTGAACAAATTTACATACCCACCAACAGTGTATAAGCATTCCCTTTCCTCTTATAACACCAGCATCTGTTATTTTGTCTTTTTAATAATAGCCATTCTAACTGGTATGAGATGGTACTTCATTGCTGTGATTTACATTTTTCTAATGATTAGTGCTGCTGAACATTTTTCATATGCTTGTTGTATATCTTCTTCTGAGAAGTGTCTGTTTATGTCCTTTGCCCATTTTTAATGAGGTTGTGTGTGTTTTGCTTGTTTGTTGAAGTTTCTTTTAGGTTTTGAATATTAGAACTTTGTGAGCTGCACAGTTTGAAAATATTTTCTGTATGGTGTCTGTTTACTCTGTTGTCAGTTTCTCTTGCTGTGCAGAAGCTCTTTAGTTTAATTAGGTACCACTTGTCAATTTTTGGTTTTGTTGCAATTTCTCTTGTAGTCTTTGTCATTAAATCTTTGCAAGGACCCATGTCCAGAATGGATTTTTCTAGGTTATCTTTCAGGAATTTTAGAGGTTTACATTTTACATTTAAATGTTTAATCCACCTTGACTTAATTTTTGTAGATGATATAAGGAAGGGGTTTCAGTCTGCTGCATATGGCTAGCCAATTTTTCCAGCACAATTTATATAAACAAAAAATCCTTTATACATTGCTTGTTTTTGTCCTCTTTTCCAAAGAACAGATGATTGTAGGTGTGTGACTTTACTTCCAGTATCTTTTATCTGTTTCCTAGTTCCCTTGATCTATTCCCTTGTGTCTCTTTTTGTACCAGTACCATGCTGTTTTCATTCCTGTAGCCTTATAGTATAGTTTGACATCAGGTAATGTGATGTCAGCAGCCTTATTCTTTTCCACAGGATTGCTTTGGTTATTCAGGTGCCTTTATGGTTCCACATAAATTTTGCAAGTTTTCTTCTAGTTCTGTGAAGCAATTCATTGGTGGTTTGATTGGAATAACATTGAATCTGTAAATTGCTTTGGGCAGTGTAGCCATTTTAATAATACAAATTATTTCTATCCATGAGCATAGAATGATTTTCCATTTGTTTTTGTGATCTTTAATTTCTTTCAACAGTGTTTTGTAATTCTCATTCTAGAGGTCTTTCACCTCCTTTATTAGCTGCATTTCTAGATATTTTTGGGGGCTTTTGTGAATGTTATTTCATTCTTGATTTGACTATCAGTTTGGTCAGTGTTTGTGTGTAAAAGTGCTACTGATTTCTGTACATTGATTTTGTATCCTGAAACTTTGCTGAAGTTGTTCATCAGAACTAGGAGATATTAGGCAGAGACTATGGGAGATATCTAGATATATAATCATATTGTCTGCAAAGAGTGAGAGTTTGACTTCCTCTCTTCCTATTTGGATGCTTTTTATTTATTTTTCTTGTCTGATTACTCTGGCTAGGACTTCCAACACTATGTTGAATAGGAGTAATGAGAGTGGGAAAATTTGTCTTTATCTGGTTCTCAAAGGGAATGCTTCCAGCTTTTGTCTGTTCAGTATGATGTTAGCTATAGGTTTGTCACAGAAGGCTCTTGTTATCTTGAGGTATGCTCCTTCGGTGCCTAGTTTGTTCAGGGTTTTTAATGTGAAGGGATGTTGCATTTTATCAAAATCCTATTGTATATCTATTAAGATGACCATGTGGTTCTTGTTTTTGCTTATGTTTATGTAACAAATCACATTTATTGCTTTGTGTATGTTGAACCAACCTTGAATCCCATGGATAAAGCTTACTTGACTGGTTGATTAGCTTTTATATGTGCTTCTGGATTAGGTTTGCCAGTATTTTGTTGAGTATTTTTGTGTCTATGCCCATCAAGAATATTGGCTGGAAGTTTTATTGTTTTTGTTGTGCCTCTGCAAAGTTTTTGTATCAGAATGATGCTGGCCTTGTGAGTGATTGAGGTGTCTCTCCTCCTTATTTTTGGAATAGTTTTTGGAGGATTGATAACAGCTTTTCTTTATACATCTGGTAGAATTCATTAGTGAATCCATCTCATCCTGGGCTTTTTCTTATTGGTAAGCTTTTTATTACTGATTCAATTTCAAAATTCATTTTTGGTCTGTTCAGGGATTTAATTTCTTCCTGGTTCAACCTTAAGAGTTTGCATGTTTCCAAGTAATGTATTCACTTCCTTGAGATTTTCTAGTTTGTGCACATAGAGGTGTTCATGATAGTCTCTGACAGTTTTATGTATTTCTGGGGTATGAGTGGTAATGTCCCTTTGTGTAATTCTGATTGTGTTTATTTGGCTTTTCTCTCTTTTTATTAGTCTAGTTATTGGTCTATATTTTTTATTTATTCTTTCAAACAACCAACACTGTGATTCATTGATTTATTGTATAGTTTTCCATATCTCATTTTCATTAGTTTCAGCTCTAGTTTTGGTTATTTCTTGTCTTCTGCCAGCTTTGTGGTTGGTTTTCTCTTTCTTCTTCTAGTTCCTCTAGGTATGATATTAGGTGCTTAATTTATGATCTTTCTAACTTTATTATTTCAGGATTCAGCACTATAAACTTTCCTCTTAACACTGATTTAGCAGTGTCCCATGTGATCCTGGCATGTTGTATCATTGCTCTCATTAGTTTAAAAGACTTTCTTGATTTCTGCCTTAATTTCATTGTTTACCTAAAAGCTATTTGGGAGCAGTCTGATTAATTTAATCATATGGTTTTGAGGAATTGGTTAGTATTGATTTTTATTTTTATTGTATTTGATCCAGTAGTATGATTGGTATCATTTCAGTTTTTTGAATTTGCTGAGAATTGTTCTATGTCCTCTTGTGTGCTGAATTTTATATTATTTGTCATGTGCAGACAATAATAATGTATATTGCATTGTTTTGTAGTGGACATTCTGCAGATGTCTATTAGGTCATTTCATAAAAAGTTGAATTCAGTTCCCAAATAGTTTTGTTAGTTTTCTGTCTGCAATGATCTGCCTAATACTGTCAGTGGGATATTGAAGCCTCACACTATATTGTGTGGTTATGTAAGTCTCTTCATAGTTTTCTAAGAGCTTGTTTTATGAATCTGGGAGCTCCTGTGTTGTGTGAATATATATTTATCATAGTTACGTCTTCTTGTTGAATTAAACCTTTAACCATTATCTAATGAAATTTTTTTCTTTTGTTTTTTTGCACAGCATAATAATATTTTATCAGTGACAGGCTATGTATCTTGATCCCATAAAATATTATAGTAGTTTTCTTTTTTTTATGATACTTTAAGTTCTGGGGTTCATGTACATATAAGTGCAGGTTTGTTATTTGGATGATATTCTCAAATATGTTTGCCAAGTTGCTTGCTTTCTCTACTTCTCTCTCCAGGAAAATCAGATGTGTCATAGATTTGGTCTCCTTTTATAATCCCATATTCTCAGAGTTGTTTTACATTCCTTTTTTTTTTTGCCTGACTGAGTTAATTCGAAGGCCCTTTGATCTCTGAAAATATTTCCTCATTTTGGTTTATTCTGCTATTAATTCTTGCCATTGTATTATGAAATTATTAAAATAAGTTTTTTTAGCCCTATTAGATCAGTGTTGTTGCTTGTTTTTTCTTTCTCTTAAGATGGTCATTTCATCTTTCAGCTCATGTATCATTTTATTGTATTTCTCAGATTCCTGGGTCTGGGTTTTGACATTCTCCTGAAACTTGATAAACTTCATTCCTATCTGTATTCTAAATTCTATGTCTATCATTTCAGCCATTTTAGCCTGGTTAAGAACCATTGCCTAGAAAATAGTATGGTTGTTTGGAGGTAAGAATATACTCTGGATTTTTTAGTTGTCACAATTCTTATACTTGTTTTCTCATCTGTGTGGCGAAGTTTCTTCAATCTTTGAAGTTGTCTGTCCTTTATTTTTTTATTTTTTATTTTTATTGTTTGCTTTTATCTTCTTTGATGAATTTGGGGGATTTAATTGTGGCCATAAGTTGGGTTCAGTCAACTGGCTTTATTTCTGGAAGCTTTTAGGGAGACAAGGCTGAGTTCAGCACACCTGGGCTGCATGCTCTATCTCTGGGGGATGCTTGTACCTGGCTTTCTTATTTAACCCCTGAAGGTTAGGAACCTGCTGCTCTGGATGGTCTGAAGTGTTCCCTTTCCACTTGCTATAATACTTCAGTGAAGGACTCTGGCCAAATTGCTTCTTTGGGGGATATAGCAGTGGAATCCATGCTCATCTATGCATGACAGCAGCCATAGCAGAGTGACAGAGTGCATGCATGCTAACCAGAGAGGGACACTGGGGGGAGCAGGGTTGTTGGCGTCTGGTGCTAGCACTCATGCTGTAGGTTGCAGCGATGGTGGCAGGGGCAGGATGCTGGTGGAGCTGGAGTTGCAGCACCCTTGTGTGTCTTTGAGCCAGTGGCATAGGTGCAGTGGGATGCCCATGTGTCAGTGGGGTGAGGTGGCAGGGTGTGCTTATGGTGGCAATGGTGGCACAGTGGGTTGTGCACTTACATGCCAATGGGGGGGGTGAGGTCTACCTGCATTCATGCACTAGCAAAGCAATGTGGAGGCCGTGGGTAAGTGTGTGCCACCAAAATGGTATGTGGAGGCTGTTGTGCAAGAAAGCTGTGGTGAGCTGGTGCATGTCAGTGGAGGCTAGTCTGCTGGTGCTCTCCCATGATCAGATGTACTCTGCTGGTGAAGGAGCTATGATGAGAACCCCTGGGAAGCACCCTGGTTGTGCATCTAAGTTTGCACTGCCAGTGGGTGTGGCCAGGCTGGAGCTCCTGAATAGGTCATTTGACAGGGATTGCTTGGTTTGGACTGTCCCCATCCCAGAGCAAGACTTCCTGCCTTAATGTTAAAGTCTCCTAGGGGAGCATGGCAAGACTTAAGGGATTGATGTCCTTGACCAAGTTCCACTGTAGCCCTTTATGTACTAAACCCTTTGTGCTCCGCATAGGCTGAAGTCTTTCTCCTGCTACCTCCCTAAGCAATTCTCTGCCAGCTCCAGTGTCCATGAGGGTCATGGAGTCTACTGCTGCCAGGATTCTGAAGATACGTAGTGAGAAGTCTACTCTGCCTGATCCTCAGGAGTCCCTAGGGGCCAGGAATGAGTCCTGATGTTTGGCTAACCTGTGTAGGGTTCCCAGATTCCTTCCCCTTCATCCCAGCATCTTGCAACCTCCCTCCATTTACTCTCAATTTCTTCCCTTCAAAGATCTGCTTAAGTGTGCCAGGCTTCTCAATGCCCTGGGTCTCTCAGTGGGAGATGTCTCCTCCTGGCTGTGTCTAGTAAGCCATCTGGAATTCTATATAACAAATATTTATTATGTCTTTATTATATATCAGGGTACTGTTCCAGGAGCTAAAGATATAACAATGACTTAAGTGCTGGTGTTTATGGAGCTGACATTCAAATGAATAAGATAATAAAAACAAGTATTAGGTTGATGCAAAAGTAATTGTGGGTTTTGCCATTAAAAGTAATGGCAATGCCACTGAAAGTAATGGTTTTGTTATTACTTTCGATGGCAAAACCACAATTATTTTTGCACCAAATCTAATACTATATAGATTTATTATAATATAAGCTACAAAAAAGAGTAATGCAGAGTAAAATAATTTATAGTGGTCAAAAAAGCTTCTCTAAGAAGTTGTCAGCTCTCTTAGGCAAAGTTCTTAGTAACAAGAGAGAGTGAGCCATGCAAATATCTGGAGAATAAATTTCTGGACAGAGAAAACTGCAAGTTAAAAATCTTGAGATATGAGATAGGGTTCTACTTGGTGTACATAAGGGGCATCAAGGTCTGCATTGTTTGACGTCAAAGAGTAGAAGGAAGAGTGGTAGTAGATGAGATCAGAGAAATGACCCGGGGCAAGATTATACAGAAGAATGTAGGTCAAGAATAAGAATCTTGGAGAGTGACATAATCTGAATTACATTTGTACAGGAACAGTGGTGTCTGACAAGAGAATAGATTTTGGATACGTTGTATTTGATATGACTTTTAAACTTGCAATTAGGGATTTGATACTATATGAAAGAACAAGCATCAGGACTTAAGATCTGAGATATTAGATAAGATATTATGCTTCTTATTCTGTTAAAAATGTTCAGGAAGATGAATTTATTATTACATTGCCTGGCTTATGGTATGTGCTAATTAAATGTTAATTTTCATCACCCTTTCCTTAATGTGATTACCACTAGGTGATATACTAGGTAATATAATGGTAGAAATCTCTCTAATAAAATATCCCTTTCATTACTTATCTTCATCACTTATTTTTTGCATCTGTTTGACAGTAACTTATCTAAATTTGACTAATTAGATAAACAAGTCCATTGCATCACTTTTATGTGGAACATTGGCCCAGATTTTCATTGAACTAAGTTCATAAATAACAGCAGTGATTTGTGTAAAGCAAAATCTCCCTCTCTTCTTTTCTCTTTCCTTCTTCCTTCCTCAAGAAAAATCTAAATCATTGCCTACATGTTCTGATTAAATTAGGTATGATTTCCTGTGCAAGGCTATCCAGGTATACCATTCACACAACATCTTTCTATCATTCATAAAAATTATATTGGAAGAAATAACACACAGAGCAGCTATCTGTTATTAAACTCTTGCTAGTGTTTCTACATGGAACTAGGCATTCTTCATCAATTATGCAATTTTATCATCACTAAAAATAATTAGAGTGGGTATTACTTCTCCATTTTATAATGACAAAACCCAGTTTTAAGAGAATTTAATTCACCAAAGTTATATATTTATATATAAATATATGTACCTATATACACACACATTTAAGAATTTTGAGTCTATACTTTTTTAAACAGTTGTGCCTAAATGTTTTAAAAGGATGGACATAGTTAAGAAAAGATGTAGGTAGCAGACTGGTTAAAAATTAAAATTTCTATGACACAAATTTGGAAGGATCATTACAAAGTTACATTAAAAAGGATTGAAATTGATTTAAAAGAATAGAATTTTAGGCAAATAACAATATTCCATTTCCTGAAGCTTGTACTACAGCAGGGGTCCCCCAAACACCAGGCCAAAGACCAGCACGAGTGCATGGCCAATTAGGAACCAAGCTACATAGCAGGAGGTGAGCAGCAGGCAAATGAGCATTACTGCCTGAGCTTCACCCTCCTGTCAGATCATTGGCAGCATTAAATTCTCAAAGGAGTATGACCCCTATTGTGAACTGTGCAGGGGGATAGATCCTAGGTAGCATGCTCCTTATGAGAATCTTGTGCCTGATGATCTGAGGTGGAACAGTTTCATGCTGAAACCATTGCTTTCCAACCCAGTCTATGGAAAAATTGTCTGAAAGTGGCCCCTTGTGCAGTTGCAGACCACTGAATTGCTGGGTAGTAATCTTGTAAATAATCCTGCAAGTTGTATAACAAAGGGTTCCATCCCAAGTAAGTTTAGCAAATATTGGTTTAAAGAAAATTAAATGTCTTTATTTACTTCAAGACTTCTATTTAATTTAGTAATGTGAGTTCATGTAAAATACCAGTTTCTAGGAAGTGTACTGATGTCCACAACTAACTATGAAATGCTGGAAAACAATAGGATGGATTGATGGATGAATAAAATGATTGAAATTTGAAGATATGTGATAAAACTAGTCAAATGGTAATGGTAGCATTTAGGTCATAAATATGCATGTATGCACACTCTTTTTTAAATTTACCATATATGTTTGAAAATATTCATAATCAAATTCTAGACAAATGTTCTTAAAAAACTTTCTCTCCAAATTGATAACAGTATTAGTAGATAATTTAAAAAACATTTTTAAAAGGCAGTCATGCTCAAAAGCAAAATAAATATCAATGGATCAGAAATGGAGCAGAAACACACATTGATAAGGAGGACCTAGATCTTTAAACTCAGTATCTGGACCCATGGATCTCAGAAGCTATAAACAGAAATAGGTGGCACAGAGACAAACTGCTATGAATTAATAAAGATTGAATCTTCTCTATGACTATTAGGGACTGAGGCTGAGTATGAAGAGCATGGATTTCTCAGATAACTAAAAGTAGAACTACCATTTGACTCAGCCATCTCACTACTGAGTATCTACCCCCAAAAACCACAATTCATTATTTTAAAACAGACATCCACACTTGTGCCTTTGTCACAGCACTGTCTGCATTACCACAGTCATGGAATTAACCTAAGTGTTAATCATGGTTCATTGGAGAAATAATCTGGTCCATATGTAGCATGGAATTCTACGCAGCCATAAGCAATAATGAAATCATGTTCTTTGCAGCAACAGGAAGGGAGCTGAAGGCTGTTATGCTAAGGGAAATAACACAGAAACAGAAAATCAAATACCATACATTCTCACTTATAAGTGGGAGCTAAACAATGGGTACATGTGGACATAAATATGGAAATAATAGACACTGGGACTCCAAGAAGTAGAAGATAGGGAGAAGGGCAAGGATTGAAAATTTGCCTAGTAGGTATTATGTTCAATATTTGGATGATGGCTTGAATAGAATCCTAAACCCCAGCCATATGCAATATTTCCATGTAAAAATCCTGCACATGTAACCCTTTGAATCTAAAATTTAAAAAATAAATAAAAATAAGACCAACTAACAAATGGGAGAATTAACTTATAAGCAGTTTCACAAAATAGAACCATCTTCCATAAATAATACTTAGATAACATGTTTAATTGGGAATAAAAGAGATTTTCATAAATCTTACAAAACACGTCTACCCAAATTCTGCATGCAACAATATACCTAACTTCTATTGTCATATTTATGAGACAAGGATAAAAACACATGATTTGAGGTGTAAAAGTAAAATTATGAAGACAAATAGGACAGAATATTTAAAGGAAACCTGGGGTAGAAATTCTAGACAAATTAGGCTTTATATAGTACTAAGTGTATATCCCATGATTAATCATTTGCATTACTTCCATTTACAGATTAGCTGGCACTATTTGTTTGTTTGTTTTTTTTCTCATTTTGTTCCTCCAACTATTTACATGATAACATTTATTGTGCAATTTAAAGTATATCACAGCAAGTACAACACTGGACACCCAGTACAGATTGCAAATACTAATGCTAACCTGAACTTTCAGGCACAGATTATAGCAGTTACATGGCCCCCAGGAACCAGCACAGCCTCAAACAGCCAACGTGACCACCAACATCCAGCATAAGCCAAAGTAGCTGTTGTGGTTCTCAGCAGGAGGCATGAATCTCAGCAGACAGTGCAAATCTTGGCAGAGAATGCACTTCTCAAATCCTATGCCAGTTCTGTGGGACTGAGAGAAGGCACACAATTCTGAAATTTCTCCTTCAAGAGGAGGAAGAGAAGTGGAACTTACTCACAATGTCCTGTCACCCAATGCACTTCTCTGGTTAAAATGAAAAAGCAGCTCTTACTATTCAACACAGCTCAATGGGATTGGAAGAAGGTTCACAATATTGAGTTTTTCTTCAGGAGAAAGAAAGGGAAGTAAAGATAATATTCAACATACAAATATCAGTGTACTACCCTAAGGAAAACTGATGAGTGATTCTAAGTATCTGTCAAAGCTCGAGGGAATTGGAAGAAGGCATAAAGTTCTGAAACTTGTCCTAAAAAGGAATGGAAAGAAGTGGAATGTGCACATTTATTAAAAGGTTTGAGAGACACAGTCAGAATCTCCAGATGAGCTACTTGGTAAAGTTCTTTGCATGCTGAAGCCAGTCTGGAAGGAATAGAAGAGGTGATTGCTGTTTCAAATATTCAGACACTCAAAGCAAATGAGCACAGAGAATCAAGAAAATATTACACTACCAAAAAAAATCTCCAGGAACTAATCCTAAAGAAATGGAGTTCTGTGAATTTTCTAACAAATAATTTAAAACAATAGACTTAAAGAAACTCAGCAGACTACAAGAAAACACAGATAGGCAAGTAAAAAAAAAATCAGGAAAATGGAAACAAGTAAGAATATCAACAAAGAGGCTGGTGCAGTGGCTCATGCCTGTAATCTCAGCATTTTGGGAGGTCGAGGCAGGTGGATCACTTGAGGCCAGGGGTTTGATACCAGCCTGGCCAACATGGTAAAACCACATCTCTAGAAAAGTATACAAAAAAATTAGCTGGGTGTTGTAGCAGGCACCTGTAGCCCCAGCTACCAGGGAGACTGAGGTGGGAGGACAACCTGAGCCCATGAGGTAGAGGATGTGGTGAGCTGAGATCATGCCACAGCAGTCCAACCTGGGTGACAGAGTGAGACGCTGAGTCAAAAAAGAGAAAAAAAAAAAAAACAAAGAAAAGAAAAGAAAAACCTACATTTAAAAATATGAAAGACAATAAAGTAAGTGAATTTTACAATTTAAGGGACTAGACAAAAAGAACAAACTAAGCTCAAAGTTAACAGGAGGAAAGCAATAACAGAGATAAAAGCACAAATAAATGAAATAGAGGCTAAAAATTTAGATAAACAATACTCATAAAATTTTAGCTAACATAAAAAGGGAAAAGATTCAAATAAAATTAGAAATAAAAAAGAAAACAACAATTGATGTCACAGAAATAAAAGACAAGTCATACAAGACTACTGTAAATAATTGTGTATCAACAAATTAAACTACAAGAAATGAAAAAAATGTCTGGAAACATATGAACTACCAAGACTGAATGATGAAAAAGTAGAAAAACTGAACAAACAATGAGTAAGAATACTGAATAACTAATAAAAAAAAAAATCCCAGCAAAGAAAAGCTCAGGAGCAGGCACATTCACTGGTGAACCTAACCAATTATTTAAACAAAAAATAATGCTAATCATTCACATACTCTTCCAAAAAATTAAAAAGAAGCGAATACTTCCAAACTCATTGTATGAGGCCAGCATTTCCCCTGATACAAAAGCGAGACAAAGCTAAAACACAACAAGAATATTACAGGCCAATATTTCTTTTTTTTCATTGTACTTTAGGTTTCTGGGGTACACGTGCAGATCATGCAGGATTGTTGCATAGTTACACGCATGGCAATGTGGTTTGCTGCCTCCATCACCTCGTCACCTACATCTGGCATTTCTCCCCCATGTTATCCCTCCCTGACTTCCCCCACCCCCTCCACTGTCCCTCCCTTGCCCCCGCCAACAGACCCCAGTGTGTGATGCTCCCCCTCCCTGTGTCCATGTGTTCTTATTGTTCACCACCCGCCTATGAGTGAGAACATGCGGTGTTTGATTTTCTGTTCTTGTTTCAGTTTGTTGAGAATTATGGTTTCCAGATTCATCCATGTCCCTACAAAGGACACAAACTCATCATCTTTTATGGCTGCATAGTATTTCATGGTGTATATGTGCCACATTTTCCTTGTCCAGTCTATCATCAATGAGCATTTGGGTTGGTTCCAGGTCTTTGCTATTGTAAACAGTGCCTCTATGAACATACATGTGCATGTGTCTTTATAATAGAATGATTTATAATCCTTTGGGTATATACCCAGTAATGGGATTGCTGAGTTAAATGGAATTTCTATTTCTAGGTCCTTGAGGAAGTGCTACACTGTCTTCCACAATGACTAAACTAGTTTACAATCCCACCAACAATGTAAAAGTCTCCCTATTTCTCCACATCCTCTCCAGCATCTGTTGTCTCCAGATTTTTTAATGATTGCCATTCTAACTGGGGTGAGGTGGTATCTCAATGGGGTATTGATTTGCATTTCTCTAATAATCAGTGATGATGAGCATTTTTTTCATTTGTTTGTTGGCCTCATAGATGTCTTCTTTAGAAAAGTGTCTGTTCATATCCTTTGCCCACTTTTGGATGGGTTTGTTTGTTTTTTTCTTGTAAATCTGTTTAAGTTCTTTGTAGATTCTGGATATTAGCCCTTTGTCAGATGGGTAGATTGCAAAAAATTTTTCCCATTCTGTTGGTTGCAGGTTCACTCTAATGATTGTTTCTTTTGCTGTACAGAAACTGTGGAGTTTAATTAGGTTCCATTTGTCTATTTTGGCTTTTGTTGCCAATGCTTTTGGTGTTTTAGTCATGAAGTCCTTGCCTATGCCTATGTCCTGAATGGTTTTGCCTAGGTTTTCTTCTAGGGTTTTTATGGTGTTAGGTCTTATGTTTAAGTCTTTAATCTATCTGGAGTTAATTTTAGTGTAAGGTGTCAGGAACGGGTCCAGTTTCTGCTTTCTGCACATGGCTAGCCAGTTTTCCCAACACCACCTATTAAACAGGGAATTATTTCCCCATTGCTTGTTTTTGTCAGGTTTGTCAAAGATCAGATGGTTGTAGATGTGCTACATTACCTCCGAGGCCTCTGTTCTGTTCCATTGGTCTATATCTCTGTTTTGGTACCAGTACCATGCTATTTTGATTACCATAGCCGTGTAGTATAGTTTGAAATCAGGTAGCATGTTGCCTCCGGCTTTGTTTTTTTTTTTTAGCTTAGGATTGTCTTGGCTATGTGGGCTCTTTTTGTTCCATATAAAGTTTAAGGTGGTTTTTTCCAGTTCTGTGAAGAAGGTAATTGGTAGCTTGCTGGGGATAGCATTGAATCTATAAATTACTTTGGGCAGTATGGACATTTTCACAATATTGATTCTTCCTAACCATGAGCATGGAATGTTTCTCCATCTGTTTGTGTCCTCTCTTATTTCATTGAGAAGTGGTTTGTAGTTCTCCTTGAAGAGGTCCTTTATATCCTTTGTTAGTTGTATTCCTAGGTATTTTATTCTCTTTGTAACAATTGTGAATGGGAGTTTGCTCATGATTTGGTTCTCTGTTATTCTGTCATTGGTGTATAGAAATGTTTGTGATTTCTACACATTGATTTTGTATCCTGAGACTTTGCTGAAGTTGCTTATCAGTTTCAGGAGATTTTGGGCTGAGATGATAGGGTCTTCTAAATATACAATCATGTCGTCTGCAAATAGAGACAATTTGACTTCCTCTTTTCCTAATTGAATACCCTTTTTTTTTCTTGACTAATTGCTCTGGCTAGAACTTCCAATACTGTATTGAATAGGAGTGGTGAGAGGGGCATCCTTGTCTAGTGCTGGATTTCAAAGGAAATGCTTCCAGTTTTTGCCCATTCAGTATGATATTGGCTGTAGGTTTGTCGTAAATAGCTTTTATTGTTTTGAGATATGTTCCTTTGATACCTAGTTTATTGAGAGTTTTCAGCATAATATGCTGTTGAATTTTGTTGAAGGCCTTCTCTGCATCTATTGAGATAATCACGTGATTTTTGTCTTTGGTTTATTTGGCACATTACATTTATAGACTTGCATATGTTGAACTAGCCTTGAATCCATGGAATGAAGCCTACTTGATCATGATGGATAAGCTTTTTGATGTGCTGTTGCAATGGGTTTGCCAGTATTTTATTGAAGATTTTTGCATCAATGTTCATCATGGATATTGGCCTGAAGTTTTCTTTTTTGTTGAGTCTCTGCTGTGTTTTGGTATCAGGATGATGCTGGTCTCATAGAATGATTTGGGGAAGGATTCCCTCTTTTTGGATTGTTTGAATAGTTTGAGAAGGAATGGTGGCAGCTCCTTCTGTACATCTGGTAGAATTCAGCTGTGAACCCATCTGGACCTGGACTTTTCTTGGTTGGTAGGCTATTAATTGCTGCCTCAACTTCAGCCCTTGTTATTGGTCTATTCAGGGTTTCAACTTCTTCCTGGTTTAGGCTTGGGAGGGTGTAAGTGTCCAGGAATTTACCCATTTCTTCCAGGTTTACTGGTTTATGTGCATAGAGCTGTTTGTAGTAATCTCTGATGGTAGTTTGTATTTATGTGGAATCTGTGGTGATATCCCCTTTATCACTTTTTATTGCATCTATTTGATTCTTCTCCCTTTTCTTTTTTATTAATCTGGCTAGTGGTCTGTCTATTTTGTTGATCTTTTCAAAAAACCAGCTCCTGGATTTATTGATTTTTTTGAAGGGTTTTTGTGTCTCTATCTCCTTCAGTTCTGTTCTGATCTTAGTTATGTCTTGTCTTCTGCTAGCTTTTGAGTTTTTTTGATTTTGCTCCTCTAGCTCTTTCAATTTTGATGATGGGTGTCGATTTTAGATCTTTCCTCGCTTCTCATGTGGGCATTTATTGCTATAAATTTCCTTTTAGACACTGCTTTAAATCTCTCCCAGAGATTCTGGTACATTGTGTCTTCATTCTTGTTGGTTTCAAATAAAATCTTTATTTCTGCCTTCATTTCATTGTTATCCAATCAACATTCAGGAGCCAGTTGTTCAGTTTCCATGAAGCTGTGAGGTTCTGAGTTAGTTTCTTAATTCTGAATTCTAATTTGATTGCCCTGTGGTCTGAGAGACTCTTTGTTATGATTGCCATTCTTTTGCTTTTGCTGAGGAGTGATTTACTTCCAATTATGTGATCAATTTTAGAGTAGGTGCAATGTGGTGCTGAGAAGAATGTATATTCTGTGGATTTGGGTGGAGATTTCTGTAGATGTCTATTAGGTCTGCTTGGTCCAGATCTGAGTTCAAGTCCTGGATATCCTTGTTAATTTTCTGTCTCGTTGATCTGTCTAATATTGACAGTGGAGTGTTAAAGTCTCCCACTATTACTGTGTGGGAGTATAAGTCTCTTTGTAGGTCATTAAGAACTTGCTTTATGTACCTGGGTGCTCCTGTATTGGGTGTGTATATATTTAGGATCGTTAGCTCTTCTTGATGCATTAATCCTTTTAAGATTATGTAATGCCCTTCTTTGTCTCTTTTGATCTTTGTTGGTTTAAAGTCCATTTTATCAGAGACTAGGATTGCAACTCCTGCTTTTTTTTGCTCTCCATTTGCTTGATGAATCTTCCTCCATCCCTTTATTTTGAGCCTATGTGTGTCCTTGCACATGAGATGGGTTTCCTGAATACAGCACACCGATGGGTCTTGACTTTTTATCCAATTTGACAGTCTGTGTCTTTTGATTGGTGCATTTAGCCCATTTACATTTAAGGTTAATATTGTTATGTGTGAATTTGGTCCTGCCATTTTGATGCTAGCTGGATGTTTTGCCCATTAGTTGATGCATTTGTTTCATTGTGTCAATGGTCTTTACCTTTTGGTATGTTTTGGAGTAGCTGGTACTGGTTGTTCCTTTCCTTGTTTGGTGCTTCTTTCAGGAGCTCTTGTGAGGCGGGACAGGGCAATATTTCTGATGATCACACATGCAAAAATCCTTACTAGCAAACTGAATTCAGTGGTATATTAAAAAGATCATACACCATAACCAAGTAGAATTTATCACTTGGATTCAAAATTAGTCTAATATATGCAAATCAATATATGTGGTACATCATATTAACATATTTAAAGATAAAAACCACATGATCATCTTAATATTTGCAGAAAAAGCATTTGACCAAATTCAACAATGTGTCATGATAAAAATGCTCAAGAAACTAGGTATAAAAGAAATGTACCTGAAGATAATAAAGACCGTATACAACAAGTCCACACCTAATATTATATTCAATGGTTAAACAATGAAATCCTTTCCTCTAAGATCAGGAACAAGACAATAAAGGCAACTCTTGTCACTTGTATCTAAAATAGTACAAGAAGTCTTCACCAGAGCAATTAGGCAAGGAAAAGAGAAAACGAAATTGGAAAGGAAGAATTAAAATTATCTCTGTATGCAGATGGTATGATCTTATAAATAGCATATCCTAAAGATTCCACAAAAACACAGCAACAATTAGAACTAAAAAATGAATTCAGTAAAGTTGTAGGGTACAAAATAAATATATGAAAAGTTATCCTTCTATATACTAATAATGAACTATCTTCAAAGGAGATTGAGAAAACAGATTCAATGGCAATAGTATAAAATATAAAAATTAAACACCTAAGAATAAACTTAACCAAGAAGGTAAAAGTCTTGTACACCAAAAACTAAAATGCATTGATTAAAGAAATTAAGAATAGAAATAAATGGAAAGACATCCCTGTTTCAAGAGTTGGGAGAATTAATACTTTTTAAATGTTTGTACTATTCAAAACAATCTATAGTCAATGTTATCCTTATCAAAACTCTAATGGCATTTCTTATAGAAATAGAAAAATCATATAAATAATATAAAATTTATATGGAACAACAAAAATTGTAGAATAGCCAAAGTGATCTTGAGAAAGTAGAACAAAGCTGAGGCATTAAATTTCCTGATTTCAAATATATTACATATTACAGTAATTAAAACAGTATGATACTGGCATAAAGACACACATATAGATCAATGAAACATATTAAGGAGACCAGAAATAAACCTTTGCATATACAATCAACTAATCTTTCACAAGGGTATGAAGAATACATAAAGAGAAAGGGTAGTCTCTTCAATAAATGGTGTTGGGAAGACCGGATAGTCACACACAAAATAATAAAATGGACCTTCTAAATATACAATCATGTCGTCTGCAAATAGAAATTTGACTTCATCTTTTCCTAATTGATTATCCTTTATTTCTTTTTCTTGCCTTATTCTCTGGCTAGAACTTCCAATACTATATTGAATAGGAGTGGTGAGAGAGGGCATCCTTGTCTAGAGAAAGTTTTCAAAGGGAATGCCTCCAGTTTTTGTCCATTCAGTATGATATTGGCTGTGGGTTTGTCATAAATAGCTTTTATTATTTTGAGATACATTCCATCGATACCTAGTTTATTGAGGGTTTTTAGCATAAAGGGTGGTTGAATTTTGTTGAGGCCTTCTCTGCATCTATTGAGATAATCATGTGGTTTTTGTCTTTGGTTGAATAGATTTAGAAAAAAATTTTTTTTCCACAAATAAGTATGTGGAAAAAAAATGCTCACCATCACTTATCAGGTGGGACATGCAAATGAAACCCATAAAGAGATATAATCCTTGCCTTGATCTTTATGTATCTGGTAGAATTCAGCTGTGAATCCATTGGTCCTGGGCTCTTTCTGGTTGGTAGGTTTTTTTACTACTGATTCAATTATATAATTTATCCTTTCTTCAGGATTTCAGCTTCTTTCCTGGTTCAATTTTAGGAGGCTGTGTGTCTCCAATAATTTGTCTATTTCTTCTAGGTTTTCTAGGTTGTGTCCATAGAGACTTTTATAATAGTTACTGAAAGTTTTCTTGTATTTCTGTGGCATCAGTGGTTATGTTCTTTTGACATTTCTAATTGTGTTTCGTCTTCTCTCTTTTGGGGTGGTGTCTATAAATCTTATTTATTCATTGATAAAACAAACTCTGGAATTCTTTGATCTTTTGTATTTTTTTTTTTTGCACCTCAATTGCATTCAGTTCAGCTCTGATTTTAGTTATTTCTTGTCATCTACTAGCTAAGAAAATGGTTTGCTCTTGTTTTTCCTAGTTCTTCTAGTTGTGATGTTAGGTTCTTCATTTGTGATTGTTCTAAATTTTTAATGTAAAAATATAGCACTATCTTTTCTCTTACACTGCTTTAGCTGTGTCTCTGAGATTCTGCTATGTTGCATTTTTGTTCTCATTAGTTTCAAAGAATTTCTTGATTTCAACTTAATTTCACTGTTTAACCAAAAGTCATTCAGGAGCAGGTTGTTTAATTTCCATGTAATTGAATTGTTCGGAGTCATCTTTTTAATACACATTTCTATTTTTACTGTGCTATCATTCAAGGTTGTGGTTTTCATGATTTTTTTTAATTTGCTAAGAATTGTTTTATGGCCAATTGTGTGGCTGTTGTTGGAGTGTGCACCATGTGCTGATGAGAATATACTTTCTGTTGTTTTGTGATGGAAAAGTCTATAGTTGCCTATTAGGTACATTTGGTTAAGTTTTGGATTCAAGTCCCAGATATCATTGTTAGTTTTCTGCCTTGATGATTTGTCTAATACAGTGGGGTGTTGATGTCCCACACTATTATTGTGTGGTTATCTGAGTCTCTTCATAGGTTGCTAAGAACTTGTTTTATGACCTTGGATGTTCCAGTGTTGGTTAAGCATGTATTCAGGATAGTTAGATCTTGCTGAATTTAACTCTTAATCATTACCTATGCCATTCTTTGTCTTTTTTGATCATTGTAGTTGTTGTTTTTCATTTTCCCATGCCCTTTTATTTAATTTATAAAACACATCGTTCTATTTAAAAACCTAGTGAACTCTGACAATAACTCTTTTTTTATTTGCAGATGTTTATAGTGACATTATTTATTTATTTTTAAATTATACTTGAAATTCTGGGATACATATGCAGAACGTGCAGGTTTGTTACATAGGTATACACATGCCATGGTGGTTTGATGCACCCATCAACCCGTCATCTACATTAGGTATATCTCCTAATGTTATCCCTCCCCCTAGGCCCCCATCCCTGAAAGGCCTTGGTGTGTGATGCTCCCTGCTCCCTGCGTCCATTTGTTCTCATTGTTCAACTCCCACTTTGAATGAAAATATGCAGTATTTGGTTTCCTGTTCCTGTGTTAGTTTGCTGAGAATGAGGGTTTCGAGCTTCATTCATATTGCTATAAAAGACATGAACTTATCTTTTTATGGCTGCATAGTATTCCATGGTGTTTGTGTGCCAGATTTTCTTTATCCAGTCTAGAAAGAATTTTCTTGGTTCCAAGTCTTTGCTATTGTGAATAGTACTGCAATAAACATACGTGTGCATGCGTCTTTATAGTAGAATGATTTATAATCCTTTGGGTATATACCCAGTAATTGGATTGCTGGGTCAAATGATATTTCTGGTTCTACATCCTTGAGGAATCCCCACACTGTCTTCCACAATGGTTGAACTAATTGACACTCCCACCAACAGTGTAAAAGTGTTTCTATTTCTCCACAGCCTCTCCAGCATCTGTTGTTTACTGACTTTTTAATAATCGCCATTCTAACTGGTGTGAGATGGTATCTCATTGTGGTTTTGATTTTCATTTTCTAATGATCAATAATGATGAGCTCTTTTTCATATGTTTCTTGGTCACATAAATGTCTTCTTTTGAGAAATGTCTCTTCATATTCTTTGCCCACTTTTTGATGAGGTTGTTTGTTTTTATCTTATAAATTTCTTTAAGTTTCTTGTAAATTCTGGATATTAGTCCTTTGTCAGATGGATGGATTGCAAAAATGTTCTCTCATTCTGTATATAAGTTGCCTCTTCACTCTGACGACAATTTTTTTTGTTGTGCAGAAGATCTTTAGTTTAATTAGATTACATTTATTTATTTTGGCTTTTGTTGCTATTCTTTTTGGTGTTTTAGTCATTAAGTCTTTGCCCATGTCTATATCCTGAATGGATTGCCTAGGTTTTCTTCTAGGGTTTTTATGGTTTTAGGCCTTACATTTAAGTCCTTAATTCATCATAAGCTAATTTTTGTATAAGGTGTAAGGGGTCCAGTTTCAGTTTTCTGCAAATGGCTAACCAGTTTCCCAACACTATTTATTAAATAGGGAATTTTTCCCCATTTTTGTCAGATTTGTCAAAGATCAGATGGTTGTAGATGTGTAGCATTATTTCTAAGGCCTCTTTTCTGTTCCATTGGTCTATATATCTGCTTTGGTACCGGTACCATGCTGTTTTGGTTACTGTAGCCTTGCAATATAGTTTGAAGTCAGGTAGTGTGATGCCTTCAGCTTTGTTCTTTTTGCTTAGGATCGTCTTGGCTATGTGCATTCTTTTTTGATTCCATGTGAAATTTAAAGTAGTTTTATCCAATTCAGTGAAGAAAGTCAATGGTAGCTTGATGGAGATAGCACTGAATCTATAAATTACTTTGGGCAGTATGGCCATTTTCACAATATTGATTCTTTCTATCTATGAGAATGAAATGTTTTTTCATTTGTTTGTGTTCTTTCTTATTTCCTTGAGCTGTGGTTTGTAGTTCTCCTTGAATATGTCCTTCACATCCCTTGTAAGTTGTATTCCTAGGTATTTTATTCTCTTTGTAGCAATTGTAATTGGGACTTCACTCATGATGTGGCTCTTTTCCACCAATATCAAGTTGGCTTCATCCCTGGGATACAAGGCTAGTTCAACATACGCAAATCAAGAAACATAATCCATTACATAAACAGTACCAATTACAAGAACCACATAATTATCTCAATAGATCCAGCAAAGTCCTTCGATAAAATTCGGCACCTCTTCATACTAAAAACTCTCAATAAATTAGGTATTGATGGAATGTATCTCCAAATAGTAAGAGCTATTTATGATAAACCCACAGCCAATATCATATTGAATGGTCAAAAGCTGGGAGCATTTCCTTTAAAAACTGGCACAAGACAAGGATGTTCTCTCTCACCACTTCTATTCAACATAGTATTGGAAGTTCTGGCCAGGGCAATCAGGCAAGAGAAAGAAATAAGAGTGTTCAAATAGGAAGTCAAATTGTCTCTGTTTGCAGATGACATAATTGTATATTTTGAAAACCCCATCATCTCAGCCCCAAATCTCCTTAAGCTGATAAGCAACTTCAGCAGTCTCAGGATACAAAATCAATTTGCAAAAATCACAAGCATTCCTATATACCAATAATCGTTCTTAATTTAAAACCTGTTTTGTCTGAAGTAAAAATATCAACCCTTGCTTATTTCTTTTTTTCTCTTTGCTTAGTGTACTTTTTTCTCCATTGCTTTACTTTGAGCCTGTAAGTGTCATTGTACATGAGATGAGTCTCAAAAACAGCATACAGTTGGGTATTGTTTGTTCACAGATGACTTTACATAGCCTGATACATATGCCTTAGGGTTTTCCTTTTTGCAATGAATCCCTCAGGATTCTTTGTGCTTCTTATATTTGCATATCTTAACCTCTTGTAAGGCCAGGCAAGTTTTCCTCAATTACTTCCTCAAATAAATTTTCTAAACTTTTTACTTATTCTTCTCCCTCAGGAACACAAATGATTCTTAGGACTGGCCATTTAACAAAATCTCATATTCTTTTGAGACTTTATTTCTCATAATTATTTTTTCTTTATTTTTATCAGATTTGGTTAGTTCAAAAGCCTGTCTTTTAGTTCCCCAGATCTCTCTTCTACTTGGTCTTGTGTATGGTTAAACTTTCCACTGAATTTTGTTATTCCCTAAATGTGTCTTTTATTTCCAGAAGTTATCATTGGTTTTTCATTAAAATATCTATCTCTTTAGATTTTTTAAGTTTATCATCTGATTTTTTTTTCTTTATGTTGATTTTAACCTTTCTCTTGTATTTCCTTGAGTAACTTAATAATCAAACTTCTGAAATATTAATTTGGTATTATAAATATTTCATCTTGTTTTAGATCCATTGCTGGAGTACTACTGTGATATTTTGGGGGTGTTATATAATTCTGTTTTGTCCTATTGCCATATTGCCAGAATTATTTTTCTTGTTCCTCTCATTTGTGTAGACTCTTTCTTCTATTTATTCTTGAATTTATTTTTGGTTTTGAATTTTTTTTTAGATTTATATTCCCCACCATCACCAAAGAATGTGACTTTAATTTGAATGGCTTATTGTAGCCTAATTCTGCTCTTGGTGCTTGCAAGGGTGAGACCCTGTATGAGTTCCTTGGCTCTAGAGAGTCTTTGTATGATGATTTTCTCAGATATTGGTTATAGTAGCAATGTCCTTTATGTGTGAGCAAGTTCACTGTCTTATGTGCCGTTGGAATGGCAGAAGTCTCTTGGAGCTTATCACATTCTTCAGTAGTGTAAATATGATTATTTATTTTATTTCATTTTATTATTACTACCATTATTATTGAGATGGAGTTTCATTCTTGTTGCCCAGGCTGGAATGCAATGACACAATCTTGGGTCACCACGACCTTCGCCTCCCAGGTTCAAGTGAATCTCCTGCCTCAGCCTCCCGAGCAGCTGGGATTACAAGCATGAGCCACCACGCCCAACTAATTTTGTATTTTTAGTAGAAACGGGGGTTTCTCAAATGTTGGTCAGGCTGGTCTTGAACTCCTAACCTCAGGTAATCCACCCGCCTCAGCCTCCCAAAGTGCTGGGATTACAGATGTGAGCCACCGCGCCTGGCCATAACTTTACTTACTTGTTTATTTGTTCCCAGTATTTTATTTACTGGACTGAACAATTTAGGCTTTATACCTGTAAGAAAGGTATCTACGAGTAAAAACCAGATATGGCTAAAGCAGGTGGGTAAATTCAGGACCCAATGGTAGGCAGAGAGAGTTCCCCTCCATGACAAAGGTGGCTGGGGAAGCTCTCAGTGAAACACACTGAGAGCTTCTCGGGGGAAATTGGAGAGCCTCCTCAGCTCCTCTCCTGGGCCAGCAGAAAAGCAATTCACTTTCAAGTCATATTCCTAACCCAGTGTTATTACTGTTCAGATTAGCAACCTACCTCTTTTCATTTGCAGGAATGCTAATGTTTTATGCAGAGAGTGATTGTGACTACCTATCCTTCAAGCCTGAACCTAGAGGTCACTCATACTGTGGAAATGCAGTAACCTGAAATGTTCCAGAAGGGCTACCTCCAGGTGTACTCATGCTGACCTCTCATGGGAGAATCCCCAGCTGGGTCTGCAGTGGTGGGTGAAGAGTACAAGAAATCTCTTTCTCTGAAGAGCCTTCACAAGCACCAGGACTGCCTGACTGCTGGGGTGAAGCTTCATACTTACCCCACTGAGCACAGCTTTGCACCTGTGCCTCTACTGAAAGAAACTTCTCACAAGAAGAAATTTCTGGGACATCGAGGCTTGCCATCTAAATTTTTTTGGCCCGTGGGGTGATCCCTTGATGTGGTGCACTCTCCCTTCCTCTAGGAGTAGAAGTCCCTAAGCGCCAGACTACTATGGATGCTCTGCTCCTCTGGTTCTAGCTACCTGGTGGACTGCCTTGCTCCAGGCTGGTGCTGGAGAATGTTTGCAAGGAATCTAATGACGTGATCTGTCCTTAAGACTCCCAGCTGCAGCACCAGCTCTGATGGGGGTGGCAGAGGAACGACGTGGATTCTGTGAGATTATTTGGTTATAAATAGCCTTAGTGTGTCGGCTTTCTCCAAATGCTAGTTGTAGCAGTAATGAACTGGTCATATGAACAGACTCAGGACCTCATAGGGTGATGCAGGCAATGGTCATAGATGAGGTCATGCACAAGTTGTCTCCTTCCTGCATGCTATTATTGTGCTTGAAGATGCTATAATGGACCATGTCAGTTGGGCTCCAGCCAGAAGGTGGTGCTTGCAAAAGAGCACCAGCTGCAGTGGCAGCAGTAGGATTTGTGCTTGTCCTTATGTTACCCAGGGAAGGTACTCTGGTGACTCAGGCAATGAGGAGGGTCATAGAACTCTGAAAAGTTTCTGTCCTTTGTGTTAAGCTATCAAGGTGTGTGGAGGGGCAAATCCAGGTGGGGGCTGTATCAGGCAAGCCTATGCTCTGTCTCTCCACAAGTGGCCAAAATCAGCAGCCCTGGTGTGGATCAGAGAGTGGTTCTCTTGCCACAGGGGTAATGTTCCAGGGAGGATTGAAGCTGCCTCACAGAAGAGCCTGTACAGGTATTGGGGAGCAGCAGGTGGCAGTAAGACCCACATAGCTGCCCTCAATGTTTCCTTCAAAGGATCTCTTGAGAAATTTGTTTAGCATTTCTAGCGTCATTTTTTTCACATTAGAAAAATAAGTCTGAAATAATAAAACCTATAGGATTAAACATTGTGCAGATAAATACAGTGCCAATCAACAATAGAGTTCAATACATAATAATTGTTAGAGTTTTCTCTCTGTCCATTCATAATTGTGTATAGATTGCCCCTGAAATATTTAAATGTTTTAACTTTTCACAACTTTATATTGTACCCTCTGAGACAATTTTATTTTGGTTTATAACAAATATAAATATTTTAGTGTATCAGTAATGCCTTAATAAAATAAATGATCTCAGTCTGTTATTATTTTGCAATCTCTATTTTTAAATAAGAAGAATATCACATTTTTAATCCAACATGTTGAAATGATTTACAGGTATTTTAGTAAAGAAATATTTAGAAATTTCATCCCTTTTATTCCTTGCCTTGATTTGAATAATTTGAATGGTCCTGATTTGTCAGCTAATACCCATTCACTATGTACTCTCCTTATAGTTTTCTTTGTACAGTCTCCATCTGTCTCCGAATCTATCTTGCATTTTTTCAAATAAATATTATAAATTATAGATATTTTAGTTAAACATATGGAATCTTAATAATAAAAGAAAAGAGTAGAGGAGAGCTATATAAAATGAATGAATGCCATGCCAACTAATATAACATCAATGGTTGATCTGATTTTTAAGGTAGCAATAAGCACACAGTTTATATAATGTGCTTTCTCTATTGCTCGATATAGCCATTTTTCAATATTCATGCATAAGTGGTGATATCTAATGCATATAGCAGGTTATTGATTCTAATTTAGATCACAGCTTTCCATTATTAGAATCATAAACTATAATATTTACCATTATGTCACATTCAAAACACACTGGACTACCTTTTTTATGCATTTTAAAATCTAGCCTAAATTGAGGCAGAGCTGTTTCTTTTATTCACCTGGGGTAAAGGCTGTCTTAAAATTTAAGGGTGGACAACGAAAGAACTGATACATTATGACTAGATGGCTACCTCTATCTGATTCATTACTCTTTATGTTGTGATGTCTACACTTTAAATTTCTTATTATTTGTCCTCTCAAATGAAATATATCTTTCAGATTTCTGGAACATATTTAAAATTAATTATTAGTCCTCTAACATTTGAAAGTAGGGATTTTGCTGTGTCACCTAAAGGTTAATTATTAAAATGACACTTTAATCCTAGTGAAACTGGCTCATTTATTAGAGGCGGGGAACAAAAATGCCAACAGACAGGTCAGAACTCCAGAATTAATAATTTTTGATTTTTCCCAACAGGATAAGGTTTATTAATTTGGAAATGTACACAATAAATAAACTTAAGGTGTTATTCTTATAACAGTGGACATTCATGAGGGCAATGATACCTGAGATCATGGTTCCTTTTTAGGCATTTAATAACTTGGATCATTAAGCATCATTCACTTTCTATTTTTCATGGCTTCTCAAGCTAGTCATAAACTCCATAAGAAGGATCATGAACAATGGAATTATTGCCTAATTGTAGTTACAATTTTTTTCTCCTGTTTAACATGTAGGTATAGAACTAATATCAGAAACATTATTATTTCCAGTACCTTTGTAGTAATTGATACCTTCAGTGAATTATTTTTAAATCTATGTTTTATAAAAGAAAATTCCTACGTATGTAAATTGGGTACACTGTGTTGCATTTTTTTTACTTTTGATGTTTTTGGAGAATACAGAGAAAGTTACAAAAATCCATGTTACAATGCTAATTCGAAACTGAAACTTGAACAGTATTGAAAAATAACTGAAGTATAAAGCTACATTTGAAATATATTTGCTTTCTGATATTTAATAGCTTAGTTTATATTTACTGATTTTGAATGTTTATCTTCCAATGGCTAAATCTGTAAAACAGAAGTACATATTCTATCCTTTTAATGGTAAAATATTTAATGTTCATTGTAATAAAATTATACTACTTTAAAATTAGTTGTCTTTCATGGTGTCATTTGATTGCCCTAGAATAAGGAGGGTTCTTTTCTAGTGATAGTTTTTGGATTAGATTCTTAGACCATAGATAACAAAATTCAGCTCACAGGCCACATTTATCTCATACATACCTATATATATGTGATTTTTTGGTGTGTATACATATATATGTGTGTATGTATACATATATAATATATGTGCATAAATATATAATTTTTTAAAATCTAATTAATTAAAAACATTTAAAATAGAATTCTAGAAGAAAACTAAGAGAAATCTTTCTGAACTTGGCTTAGGCAAAAATGTATCACATACAACATTGAGAGCTCAGTCATTGAAATAAAAAAAATGGTAAATTGAACTTTATCAAAATTAGCAATATACTTTTCAAAATATCACATTAGAAGAATAAAAAGACAGACAACAGACTTTTTGTCTGTTGCTTTTCAGGTCATAAATCTAAAAAGAACTTGTATGCAGAATTTATTAAAAATCTTTATGATTGAATAATTAAAAAAAAAAACCCAGCAAACTAATATCAAAAATGGGCAAAGGATATTTAAAAAACCCTTTATAAAATAAGATATACACATGATAAATAAGCATATAAAATGATGTTTAACATAATTAGCCATTAGGGAAATATAAATTAGAACCACAAAGATATATTAGTATACACAGATGATAACATAATAGCTTAAAAAATATCTGACAATACCAAATGTAAGGACGCGGAGCCACTGTAACTATCATTCATTAAATGCATCTCAAAACATTTTCCTAGTAGAAATTTCTTGTATGGTTAAACATGAGCTTACCACAAGACCCAGAAACATCACCCTATGTGTTCACCCAAATGAAATAAAAAACTAAATTCACACAAAAACCTCCATATGAATTTGTACTAGTAGTAAACATTCCCATGTAACAATTTGATTTGTAGTTTTACTCCTTCATGGGAGGGGTCCTGAGCAAGTATTCATAAGGAAATGAAACTTGAGTGATGATGATGGTGTTGATAAAAACTATATTTATTTAGCACTTAATATATGTAAAATATTTTACATAAAGTCCAATTATCACTATAATCTTGCAAATTATGTAAGTATTATCCTACATTCACAGATAAGAAAACCAAATTTTAGAGAGAGGTAACGCAGTCAAAGTTTCCACAGCATCACAGTTATCACTTAAACACAGATGTTTCTTTCCAAAGAACATTTAAAAGTGATCACCATAGGTCAGTGACTCATAGCCTTTTTGTTTCTCTGTTCCAACACATATGCGGGATAGATCTATTCTCACCAGTAACTGGAACAGTGTTCTCATAGTAACAAGGGGAAAGTATGTGTCAGACTATGCAAGGGAAGCATAGCTTTAAAAAAGCAGATACTTTTGAAATACTTAAGGACCACTCTTATAACAAGGGAAATGTGCCTCTCATCTCCCAACCTCCCTTATGAAGACTAACTCACATAATGGTCAAAATTGGTATAAATGTACTTGTCTAAATATGTCTATAACTTGCAAACCCTTCTCATTTAATTATATTACTATTTTTTCTAACAGAGTTTTAAAAATATTTACATAAAGTCATGTATCTGATAGAAACTGTGTTAAAAATTAGCTCAATTAGAAACAAAAAAGAAGACATTGCAACTGAACACAGAAATACAAAAGATCATCAGAGACTACTATGAAAAACTATATGCTCACAAAGAAGAAAACCTAGAGGAACTAGATAAATTTCTGGAAACATACAACCTCCCAAGAGTGAACCATGAAGAAATTAAAACCCGAACATACCAATAATGAGTAGCAAGATTGAATCAGAACAGAGGCAAAATAGCCCGCTAGACACAGCTTGGAGAGACATCTGCCATCAAGGGACCAGGACATTGAGAAGACTGGTGCCCTCCTGCCAGATCTTCAGAGGGAAGGCATTGAGAGTGGGCAGAGGCAGGGGCTGGGCTAACATGAAGAGGAAGCTGAGAACCCTGCATAGGGCTACCACATACCAAGACTTGTTCTTAAATGCAAATGACTCCTGGAAAATGGGTGAGTTGAGCAGGCAAGGAGCAACCCCCCCACTCCAGGAGCCTATGGAAACCTACCAGAAGTAGACTCCATGACACCCATGGACACTCAACCTGGCAGGGGAGAGCTGCTTAGATAAGTGGTAGGGACAGAACTCCAGCCCGTGTGAAGCCCACAGGGTTTGGTGTGGAGGTGTTTATAGTGGAGCACAGCCAGGTATGCCTATCCCTCCAGGCTGACCTCTCTTCCTTAGCAAACTTTGGCCCTAGTGAAACTGCTGGACCTGAACAGTGATGGGTGGCATTTCCTGTGAGACAGGGCCAGTCTGATCTAGCAACCCTTGGTTTTATGGCCTCTCCCAAGGTCCCAGCCTAGTTGTGCCTGATTGTAGTGTAGCCTTTGAATGCCCAGGTGGGGTACATCATAGCCCTGCACTGACAGACCATACTTGAGCACCCCCATGGATGTTCACCAGCCCGCTCTTGCCCTCCACCCATGGCAGCCTCCCCTGGAGCTTCTTTGTCTGCAAACACTCATCTCATCCATGACCACCCCATCACATTGCACGTGTGGGTATGGGTGGACTTTACTTCCTATTCCCTGATGGCACACATGTGCATGTGTACCTGCCATCCCCTCATAGCTGCCCACGTGAGTGCATACTGCCCCATCAACCACCCACTGTGCCTCCATTGATGTCAGAGCATTCAGTCATGAAGACCATCAGTCCTATGCCCACCAGCTCCTTGCCCCCAACACCAACACTGCCACCAGCCCAAAACTACACAGGGAGAACAGTAGACCCACCCATATCCCAGAGGCAGCATCAGCCCATGTGAACATGCACACAAAGTATGCACACAGTCTACGCATGCCGGTATCCTGTCTCCATACTAACACCACCACTGATACAAATACACACTTACTTCCCATACCATGCTGCCGCCACCACCCTGCAAATGCCTGCAAAGAGGCCAGTAGGCCTGCATCTGCCAGCACCCTACTGTAACCATAGATCTACTGCATACCCTGTCATACTGCCACTGTTGCTATCATGCGGAAATGAGGATGAATCTATGAATACAAGGGCCACCACGCTACTAAGCACTATAGCTGACACCACCTATTGGAGTGCTGTGACCAGCAGAACAGAAACAAAACTTTATATAATAAGATATACCTCCAGCATGGTAGGTTCCTAACCTTCAGGGTCCAAAGAACAAAGCCAAGGGCCTATACCAGTCCCCCAAATTAATACTACACAATCCAGGAAGTTCTCACCTGAAACTTGGCCCCTAAAGTCTTCCAGAAGTAAATCCAGTTGACTGAACCCACATTATACCACATTAACATCCCCCAAGAACATCAAACAGGACTTAAAAGACCCCAAGGTCAGCAACTTCTGTAATTACAGAAATATCAGCCCACAAAGATGACAAAGAACCAGTGCAAGTACTCTGGCAACCTAAAAAGCCAAAGTGTTTTCTTACCTCCAAACAAGTGTACTAATCTCCCAGCAATGGTTCCTAATCAGGCTGAGATGGCTGGAGTGACAGAAATAGAATTCAGAATATGTATAGGAACAAGTTCATTCACACACAGGAGATAGTTGAAACCCAATACAAGTAATCTAAGGATTAACTAAGAAATAGTAGTTTTTACTAAAACCAAAAAATAATAAGAAACAAGTAATCTAAGACTTACCAATAAAATCAAACAGGCGATGGTAGACAAATGTCCATTATAAGAAAAAAAAACCTTATCTTGATAGAGCTTATAAATACTCTACAAGTATTTCATAATGCAATAGCAAGTGTTAGCAGCAGAAATGACCATCTGAGGGAAAAAAATCTCAGAGCTTGAACACTGGCTCTCTAAAACAACTCACTCAGGGAAAAATAAATAAAAAAACAATAAATAAGAATGAACAAAGCCTCCAAAAATATGGAGTATATGTAGAGACCAAAAGTTATGACTTATTGATGTGTCTGAGAGACAGGGAGAGAAATGAAGCAACTTGGAAAAAAATTTCATGATATTGTCCATAAAATTTACCCAGCCTCACTAGAGAAGCCAATTTTCAAATTAAGGAAATACAGAAAACCCTTGAAAAATACTATAAAGGAGACAATTCCAAAACACATAGTGATCAGATTCTTCAAAGTTGAAATGAAAAAACAAAAATTTAAAGACAGCTAAAGAAAAGGGGACAGGTCACCTACAAGGTGAACCCTATCAGGCTAACAGTGGATCTTTCAGCAGAAACCCTAGAAGCCAGAAGAGACTGGGGCCCTATATTCAGCATTGTTAAAGAAAAAAATTTTCAACCAAGAATTTCACATCTGACTAAACTAAGCTTTATAAGCAAAAGAAATATAAGTTCTTTTCAGACAAATAAATGCTAAAATAATTAATCACCCTGGACCTCAGATCTGCCTCACAAGACATCCTGAGGGGAGTGCTAATAATGAAAAAGAAAGACCATTAATGACCAGCCATTATGAAAACATACATAAGTACACAGATCAGTGACAGTATAAAGCAACCAAATAAGCAAGTCTGCATAATAACCAGCTGACATCGTGATGACAGGATCAATACACAAATCTTGATAGTAACCTTGAATATAAATGGGCTAAATGTCCCAATTAAAAGGCATATAGTGGCAAGTTGCATAAAGAAGCAAACCCCACGACATGTTATCTTCAAGAAACCCATCTCACATGCAATGACACACATAGACTCAAAGCAAAGAGATGGAGAAAAATCTACCAAGCAAAGAGAATACAGAAAAAAAGCATGGGTTGCAATCCTAATGTCAGACAAAACACACTATAAACTAACAAAGATCAAAAAAGACAAAGAAAAGCATTACATAATAATTAAGGGCTCAATTCACGAAGAAGGCCTAACTATCCTAAGTATATACACACTCAACACAGAAGCACCCAGATACATAAAGCAAGTTCTTAGAGACCTAGAAACTTAGATAATTGCACAATAATAATAGGGGATTTTAACACTCTTATGAGAGTATTAGATAGATCATTAAGGCAAAAAACTAAAAAAAGATATTCAGGACCTTAACTCAACGCTTGAAATGGACCTAATAGACATCTAGAGAACTTCCATCCGAAAACAGCAGAACATATATTCTTCTCATCGGCACATAGCATATACTCTAAAATTGACTATATAATTGGTCATAAAACAACCCTCAGCAAACATAAAAAAAAATTATACCAACCACACTGTTGGACCACAATAGAATAAAAATAGAAATCACTACTAAGAAAATCACTGAAAACCATACAATTAAATGAGTATTAGACAACTTGCTCCTGAATGACATCTGGGTAAATATTGAAATTAAGGCAGAAATCAATAAATTATTTGAAACTAGTGAGAACAAAGATACAACATCTCACAATCTTTGGGACATAACCAAAAAAAAAAAATGTTAAGAGGAAAAGTTTATAGCACAAATTCACACATCAAAAAGTTAGAAGATCCCAAGTCGACAACCTAACCTTACATCTAGGATAAACAGAGAAGCAAGAGCTTCTAACTAACTCCAATGCTAGCAGATGACAAGAAATAATCAAAATCAGAGGTGAACTGAAGGAAATTGAGATGTAAAAAACCATACAAGATCAATAAAACCAGGAGGTGGTTATTTGAAAGAATTAATGAAAAAGATTATTATCTAGACTAATAATAAGGAAGATCCAAATGAACACAATCAGAAATGGCAGAGGGGACATCACCACTGACCCCACAGAAATAAAAAATTACCTCAGGGTGTACTATGAACACCTCTATGAACACAAACTAGAAAACCGGGAAGAAATCGATACATTCCTAGAAACATGCAACCTGCCAAGATTGAACCAGGAAGAGACTCACTCTTTAAACAGACTAATAACAATATCTGAAATTGAATCATTAATACAAAGCCAACGAGAAAAAGCCCAGGACCACACAGATTGACAGCCAAGTTCTATCAAATGTATACAAAGAAGCTGGTATCATTTCTCCTGAAACTACTGCAAACAATTGAGGAGGAGGGACTACTTTCTAACTCATTCAATGAGACTAGAATCCTTTTGATACCAAAACCTGGCAGAGAAACAAGAGTAACAAAAACTTTAGGCCAATATTCTTCACGAACATAGATGCCAAGAAATACTCAACAAAAGACAAGCAAACAATCCAGCAGCACATCAAAAACATAATCCACGACAATCAAGTAGGCTTTATCCCTGGGATGCAAAATAAGTTCAATATACACAAATCAATAAATGCTATTCATTACATAAACAGAACTAACAACAAAAACTACATAATCATTTCAATAGATGCAGAAAAGTCTTTTGATAAAATTCAATATACCTTCATGTTAAAAATTCTCAACAAACTAGGCATTGAAGGGACATACTTCAAAATAATAAGAGCCATCTATGAAAAATATCGTAGCCAAAATAATACTGAATAGGCAAAAAAAAAAAAAAAAAAAAAAAAAAGCTGGAAGCATTCCCCTTGACAACAGAAACAAGACAAGGATGGTCTCTTCTCACCACTTGTATTCAACATAAAAGTGAAGCCCTGGAAGGAAATCTTCGCAGAACAATCAGTCAAGAAAAAGAAATAAAAGGAATCCAAATAGGAAGACAGGAAGTCAAACTACTCCTCTTTGCAGACAATATGATTGTATACTTGGAAAACCTGAGAGCTCTGTCCAAAGGTTTCACGATCTGATACACAACTTCGCCAAAGTTTCAGGATACAAAATCAATGTACAAAAATCAGTAGCATTCCCATACACCAACAACAGCCTAACTAAGAGCCAAATCAAGAACACAATCCAATTCACAATAGACACAAAAAGAATAAAATAGGAATGCAGCTAACCAAGGAGGTGGAAAATCTTTACAATGAGAATGACAAAACACTGCTCAAAGAAATCAAAGATGACACAAACAAATGGAAAAACACTTTATGTTCATGGAAAGGAAAAATTAATATTGTCAAAATGGCCACACTGTCCAAAGCAAATTAGAGATTCATTTATATTCCTTTATTTATTTATTTATTTTACTATTTTCACTATTTGGGTGATGGGTTCACTGGAAGCCTAAACACTAGCATTATGCAATATACCCATGTAACAATCTAGAATATGTAACATCTGAATCTGTTTTTTGTTTGTTTGTTCGAGATGGAGCCTCGTTGTTGTCACCCAGGCTGGAGTGCAACAGCACAATCTCAGCTCACTGCCACCTCCTGCTCCTGGGTTCAAGAGATTCTCCTGCCTCAGCCTCCTGAGTAGGTGGGATTATAGGGGCCACCACCCCACCCTGACAAATGTTTTGTATTTTTAGTAGAAATAGGGTTTTACCATGTTGGCCAGGCTGCTCTCAAACTCCTGACCTCAGGTGATCCACCTGCCTTTGACTCCCAAAGTGCTGGGATTACAGTTGTGAGCCACTGCACCTGGCCCTGAATCTGTTTTTTAATGCTAAAAAGAGAACAATGCATTAAAAATAATTACTGGTTTAAGTTTTTGAATTCACAATGTACAAATGGGTAATTTTGTGGCATGAATAACTAAAACAGGTTGAGGTAGTGCTGTAAATAAGCAAAGTTTGTGTAAGTTATTGAAGTAAACTAATATAAATTCAAATTAGCATGTTATAACTTTATAATATTAAATGTAATCCTGATGGTAACTACTAAGAAAATAGTTATAGAATATACACAAAATAAACTAATGAGCAAATTAAAAAGTTTTACTAGAAAACATCAACTAATACAAGAAATAGTAATGCAAGAAATTAAAGACAGAAAAACTATGAGGCATATAGGAAACAAATAGCAAAATGATGGGAGTTTCCTCTTTCTTATTAGTAATTACTTAAATGTAAATGGATTAAAAGTTTCTATTAAAATAATATATTAACAGAATGGATTATAAAAACATAATTTATATATATGAATAAGAAACTCACTTTAGAGTCAAAGACACTAATAAGTTGAAAGTGAAAGAACGAAAATTATATTCCATGTAAGGAGTAACCAAAACAGAGCAGGGAGAACTATACTAATATCAGATAACATGGGCTTTAAATTAAAAAATAATATATAAGAAAAAAAGGATATCACCGATTAATAACAGTTTCAATACAAAAAGAAAATATAAAACTTATAATCACTTGCATACCTAATAACAAACCACCAAAATATAAAGCAAAAATTGACAGACTTGGAAGGAGAAATACACATTTCTACAAGTACAGTCAGAAAGGTAAATATCCCATTGTCAATAATGGAAAATCAAGCAGATAGAAGGTAAATCAAAAAATAGAGAGCTTGGCCAACACAGTAAACCAGCTGAATCTAACAGGTATCCAGGACACAAAATAATAACAACAGAACATTCTTATCAAGTGCACAAGGGACATTCTCGAGAATACACCATATGTTAGGTCACAAATAAAGTCTCAATAATTTTTTAAAAAATGCATATCAAACAACAAAATAGCTTATTTAACTGCAATGAAATGAAGTTAAAAATCAATAAACAGAATAAAAAATGAAAATTCACAAATGTGTGGAAATTAAACAACACACTGCTAAACAACCAGTGAAGTGAAGAAGATATTACAAGAGAAACCAGAAAATACTTAGAGATGAACAAAAATGAAAACACAACATACTAACACTTAATAAGAGAAGCAGCAAATAGAGTGGTAAAGGGGAAATTAAAAGCTATACATGTTTGCATTAAAAAAAGAAGAGGTCTCAAAATCAACAACCCAAACTTCGTGATTTAACAAACTAGAAAAAGAAAAATAAACAAAACGCAAAACTAAGCAAAAGGAAAGAAATAATACATATTATAATAGAGATAAACAGAGAACAAAAACCAATAGAGAAAAATCAGTAGAACCAAAAGCTGATTCTTTAAAAAAAAATCAACAGACCTTCTACTCTCTGTCTCCATGAGCTCAATTTGTTTTTATTAGCTTCCACATAAAATAAAGAACTGTTTTTTTTTCATTCCGTAACCTTAGTTACTCCACTTAATGTCCTCCAAGTTTTAATTATATCATTCAAATAATGGTTGTGGAGACAATGGTTACCAAACGCTGGGGAAGGTTAGTGAAGAAGGAAAGAGTAAAGTGGGATGGTTAATGAGTACAAAAATAAAGTTAGGTAAAAAGAGTAAGATCTAGTATTTGATCTCACAAAAGGATAACCGGAGTTAACAATACTTCGCTGTATATTTCAAAATAACTAAAAGAGTAAAATTGGAATGTACCTATCACAAAAAAAATGATAAATGCTCTGAGGTAATAAGCATTTACAGTTACCCCCCACAACTTCATCATTACATACTATATGCTTGTATCCAAATATCACATGTACCTGATAAATATGTATAACTATTATGTATCCATAACAATTAAAAATAAAAATATTTAAAAATCATATTAAGGGTTCTCTAGAGGGACAGAACTAATAGGATAGATGTATATATGAAGGAGACTTTTATTAAAGAGTATTACTCATGATCACAAGGAGAAGTCTCACAACAGACCATCTGCAAACTGAGGAGCAAGAAACCCAGTCCAAGTTCCAAAACCTCAAGAGTAAAGAAGCCAATAACGCAAGCCTTCACTCTGTGGCCAAAGCCCGAAGAGCCCCTGGCAAACCACTGGTGTAAATCCAAGAGTCCAAAAGCTGAAGAACTTGGAGCCCCATGTTCAAGGGCAGAAGCATCCAGCATGGGGAGAAAGATGAAGGCTGGAAGACTCAGCAAGTCTGCTCTCTTCACGTCCTTCTGGCATGCTAGCAGCTGAATAGGTGGTGCCCACCCAGATGCAGGGTGGCTCTGCCTCTCCCAGTCCACTAACTCAAATGTTAATCTGGCAACACCCTCAAACACACCTAGGATCAGTACTTTGAATCCTTCAACTGAATCAAGTTGGCATGATATTAACCACACACAAAAATCAACAAATTACCTAGATTCACAAAGAAAAAAGAAAGAAGAGTGAAATTACTAAAATCAAAAACAAAAGTGGTCATGTTACTACCAATTCTATAGAAACAAAAATAATCATTAAGTACTACAAACAATTGTACACCAACAAAGTGGATAACCTAAATTAAATGTATAAATTCCTAGAAACATGAGTTATCAAATTTAAATCATGAACAAATAGAAAATCTGATTAGAAGGATATTGAATCAGTAAGAAAAATATTCCCCAAAATAAGAGTACTAGACTTCATAGCCTCACTGGTGAATTCTCCCAATCATTTAAAAAATTAATCTTCTTCCAACTTTTCCAAAACAAAAAATGAAAGAAAAGAATGCTTACTAATTTGTTCTGTTGGGCTAGCATTACCTTGACACCAAAACCAGATGACAGCACTATAAGAAAAGGAAACTACAGATCAACATTCATTATGTCTATTGCTGCAATCATCAGTAAAATAACTACCAAACTGCACTCAACAGCATATTAAAATGTTTACACACTATGAACAAATAAGATTTATGCTTGAAATGCAAAATAGTTCAGCATTTAAAAATTGATTAATATAATACACCACATTAAGAGAATGAAAAAAGATAATCTCAATTGATACAGAAAGCAGTTAACAAAATTCAACACACTTTCATAATAAAAACATTACACAAACTATGAATAGAAAAAACTACCTCAACATAATACAATATTTATAAGAAAATCCACAGCAAACATTATACTCAAACATGAAATATTGCAAGCATTTTCTCTATGTTCAGGAGCAACACAGTGATGCCTACTTTTGCTGCTTCTATTGAACGTAGTATTCAAGGTCCCAGCAAGTTCAATTAGGCTAGTAAAAGAAATAAAATACTTCCTATATTGGAAAAACCACTTGCATTTTGTGCATTAATAATGAGCTATTCAAAAAGAAAATTAAGAAAACAACTCCATTTATAAGCTCATTTAAAAGAATAAAATACTCAGAAATCAATGAAAGAGGTGAAACAATTCTAAACAAAAACTATAAAATAATGTGGAAAGAGATTAAAAGAAGATATAAATAAATAGAAAACCCATGTTCATGGATTGGGAGACTTAATATTGTTAAAATGTGGAATACAACACAAAGTAATCTACAGATTCAATGCAAACTGTATCAAATGCCGATGATGCTTTTTATAAATAGAAAAATCTATTCTAAAATTTATGTGAGATCTCAAGGAGCTAAAACAGCCAGAACAATCTTTTAAAAGGACAAAGTTGTAGGTCTTACAATTCCTTATTTCAAAATGTATCACAAAGCCACAGTAATCAAAATGGTGTGGAATTGGCTTAAAGACAGACATATGGATCAACGGTATAGAAAAAGAAAGCCCAGAAATAAATTATTATATATATGGTCAAATTAATTTTGACAAGGTGTCAAGACCATGCAATAAAAAAGACAATAAATTCAACAAATTGTGATGGGAAAACTGGATGCCTATGTGCAAAAGTATTACATTGGGTCCTTACCTACCAACATGTAAAAATATTATCTAAAAATGAAACAAAAATCTAAACATAAAAGCTAAAATTATGTAACTTATAGAAGAAAACATAGGGCAAAATTTCATCACATTAAATTTAACAATAGTTTTATAAATATGACATGAAAAGCACAGGCAACAAAAATAAAAATAAACAAATAGAACTTATGGAAATTTAAAATTTTTATGCATCAAAGGACACTGCCAATAAGTGAAATGACAGCCTATGAAATGGATGAAAATATTTGCAAACTGTATAACTGATAAGAAGTTGACATTCAAATATATAGAGAACCCTTGAAAATCAATAACAGAAAACAACAACCTGATTCATAAATGGGTGTGTACGCTAATTTAATGTGCCAAACTCATTGACCACAGGATCCCCCAATATCTAGTTAAAAATTATTTCTGGGTGTGTCTGTGAGGATGTTTCCAGAAGAGATTAATATTTGAATGGGCGACCGACTAAAGCAGATAGCTCTCTCCAATCTGGGTAGGCAGCATTCAATTTATTGAAGGCCTGAATATAATGAGGAAGTTTGAATTTGCTTTCTGCCTTACTACTTTTTTATAAATTCCCAACTAATGCAATGGTAAAATATTTGAATAGACATTTCTGCAAAGAATATATGTTAATATGCACATAAAAAGATGTTCAACATCACTAAATTGTCAAGCAAACGCAAATCAAATCCATAATGAGATACCACCTCATATACAACAGGATGGCTACCATCAAAAAAGTGGGGAGGGGAATAACACATTTAGATGAGAATGTGTAGAAATTGGGAGCCTTCTGCACTGTTGGTGGGAATGTGCATCTAAAGGGTGCATTTGATTTCAAAAACAGTATGGCAGTTGTGAAAAAAAATAAATATAAGCATTACCATATAATCTAGCAATTCCATATTTGGATATGTACCCAGAAGAATTAAAAATAGGTCTTGAAGAGATATGTGTACACTCATGTTCATAGCAGTATAGTTCATAATAGCTTAAACCTGGAACTAATCCAAGTTTTCGAAAATAAATGGATAAAAATGTAGTATATACATGTGATGGAATATTATTCAGTTTTAAGAGGAAAAAAATTATCACATACACTACATGGGTGAATATTGAGAACATTATACTAAGTGAAATAAGTCAATCACAAAAGGTCAAATACTGTGTAATTCCACTTCTATGAGGTATGTAAAGTAGATAAAATTATAGAAACAGAAGTAGAATGGTGGCTTCCAACGAATTAGGAGATAATAGGGAGCTCTTGTTTACTGGCTACAGTGTCAGTTCTGCAAGATGTAAAGAGTAATCCTAGAGATTGATGATGATTATGGTTACACAATAATATGAATGCATTTAATACCACTAAACTGTACACTTAAAAATGGTTAAGACGGTAAGAAAAGTAAAATAGAAATCTACATGCGTAAAAGGTTATATTGTGATTCATGTAAGTGCATATATATGATTCATGTACTTTCATTGGATAATATTGTCTAATTTCAAACTAAAAGTAACAAATAAATTAGTTGTACAATTGATGTGTAACAATTATTCTTTTCATGACACCTGAACTGAATAGATCCATGTTTTGAAATGCAACAAAGTATTACAACAAATAACTTACACTCCTCAATTGTAATACCATTTCTTTTAAATTGTGATAGCATTATATTACTACCAACCTGTGAGAATGGTTTACAAATATTTACATTACTTGTTATATTTATTTAATATAAGATGTACTCAAGAATTAGTCCATCATGTACAACAAACTTTGGAGCCTGATATGGAATACTATGCAGCCATGAAAGGAATGAAATTATCTCCTATTGCAGCAACATGAAAGAAGTTGGAGGCCATAACAATATATTCTATTTTTACCTCCCATTCTTTTACTTTTATTTTCATACATTTTATTTCTACATATGTCATAAACATGCATTATTATATTTTTTTACTTAAAGGGTAAATTATACAATCCTGCAAGATCTCACGTGTACCCCAGAACTTAAAGTCTAATAAAAATACTTTAAAAATTATTTTTACATTTTAGTCTTTATCATAGGTACTTTTTTTTTTATCTGAGTGTCCTATAGAGATAAGGGAACTACAAGTTTTTATAACTTAGTTCATTTTCAAAAGTCATTGTTTCACCGTCATTAAAAAATATATATTTTTTCATCAATATCGATATTTTGGTAGTTTTCTCTCTTTTCAGCATGTTAAAGATATTCTTCCAGTTGTCATTCTCTTCTTTATCCTCCATGTGTAATGTGTTTTTTTTATTCCTTCTCTGGCACCTTCTAAGATTTTTCTCATTATCAATTGTTTTAGTTTTTAAAATTTATTTTTAATTTTTGTAGAGAGAGTTTTGCCATGTTGCACAGGCTGGTCTCAACTCCTGACCTCAACCCATCCTTTCACCTCAGGCTCAAGAAATGCTAGAAGTTTAGGTGTGAGATACTAGTATGCTCTTTTGGTTACTATGGTCCTGTGGTATAGTTCAAAGTCAGCTAGCATAATGCCTCCAGATTTCCTTTTGCTTTGGATTTCCTTCGCTATTTGGACTTCTCTTTGGTTCTGTAAATCTGCCCGCAGTTTGCTGGGGGTCCACCCAGACCCTAGTTGCCTCAGATTTTCTATACCTGGAGGTATCACCAGTGAAGGCTGCAAAACAGTAAAGATAGCAGCCTGCCCATTTCTCTGGGAGCTTTATCCCAGGGGATTGTGGACCTATTGCTGGCCCAAATGCACCTGTAGGAGGTGGCTACAGACCCTTGTTGAGAGGTCTCACCCAGTTAGGAGGAACAAGTTCAGGAACCCACTTAAAGAAACAGACTGGCTGCATTTTCGTAGAGCAGCTGTGCTGTGCTGTGCTGTGGGAGCCTGTTTGGCCCTGATCAGTTTGAACTCTCCAAGACCCACAGGCTGGAACAGCTGAGGTGCCCAAACAGCAAAGGTTGGTGGCCCACTCCACCCCACAGGCACTCCATCCCAGATAAATTAGAACTCTGTCAGCCACAGAACACAGTTGGGGGTGACCGGAAGCCCTGCCTGGGAGGTCCTGTCCAGTGAGAAGGAATTGATCGGGGTCCCATTTAAAGATGCAGTCTGGCCACACCTCAGCAAAGCAGCCATGCCATGCTAAGGTACTGCCTCTGCCCCGATCAGTTTGGGTTCTCCAAGGCCCACAGGCTGGTAACAGCTGAGATGCCCAAAAAGCAAAGGTGGTGGCCTGCCCCCTCCCCTGGGCACTGCATCCCAGGGAGAAATGAGAACTCTGTAGAATGCAGAAAAGGTTGGTTGGAGGCCCTGTCTGGGAGGGCCCACCCAGTGAGGAGGAGATGGATTGAGTTCCCACTTACAGATACAGTCCTGGCCATATTTTGGTAGAGCAGGTTTTCTGTGCTGAGGGATCCTTTTCTCATGCAAACAAGTTAGATTCTCCAAAGTTCACAGGCTAAAATGGCTGGTCATCCAAACAACAAAGATGGCAGCCCACCCCTTCTCCTAGGAGCTCCTCCCTGTCTCAGGTAGGCCTACCCTGTTGCTGGTGGCTCATTGGAATTCCAAGCCAGTTGGTTTTATCTTGTGAGATGCCATGAAAGTGGGGCCAGCAGACCAATACTGCTCAGGTCCTTGGATTCAGCTGCCTTCCTAGGGGTATGTGCAGACCTGCCACCTTGCCTGAGTCACAGTCCGCCTTTGCTGGGGATCCTGGGGCCAGAGTATGTTAAACCTCTTGGGTCTTTATGCATCCCTAAGCAGCTATTTTGCTGAAACTCCACACAGCTTTGTAAGTCACTCCCAAGGCCCTGGCTGAATGGATTCACGAGTGGATCTCCTGATAGATTCACGGGAGAAGTGTGGTTTATTAGGATCACACAATCACTCATTGCTTCCCTTGGCTGAGGGTGGGAGGTCCACTGGCTCCATGTCTCTCCCCGGGTGGGCAGTCACCCTGTCCTACTTTTCTTCATTCTTTGTGGATCAAGTTGTTTCCCTGCTCAGTCCCAAATGAATACCTGGTTGTTTCATTTGAAGGTGCTGTGTTTTACATGCCCCTTTTGTTCATCTCCATGAGTGCCACATACTGTAGCTGTTCTGAATCAGCCATCTTGGCTGAAGTTTATTCTTATAAAGGTTGATCTTATTGATTTTGGCTAATTGGTTTAGTTATCAACATCTTTTTGAAACTACTATGCTAATGAATTTAGTAGCTGTTATCCAAATACTGTGTCCTATTCTTATTTGGTATCTTTTCCATGTCTTCATACCACACTGTTTTCAAGTAAAAATATAATAATCAATATTATCACATTAAATGATCTTTTCTGTTACATGTGTCCCTCCATTTTCTTTCATCTTTTTAATTGCTAATTCTAGAACTAGCTATACAGACATCAAGAAAATAAACAACCAAAGTTCTCACATGTACAGCTATACAATATTGAAGAAAGACACTGAAAAAATGAGTAACTATAAACTTATTGTGTCTCATTCAGCTAAATTCTTCTGTGATTTTTTTCTTTAGTAATTTAAACAATTTGTATCATCGAGTAGCATTTGTTTATTATATGCTATATGCCAGGCTCTGTTCTAGGACCTTTTATATACATTCTAGTATTTTAGTTTTAAAACAATAGAGTGGTTTTGGTCTCTTCATTACATTTTATGCATGAAGAAACTTACGATTTTAGAAACGAAATGACTGCCCAGAATTACATAGCCAATAAGTAAAACAACTACCACCAAAACTCAAGTTTTTGATGTCTGGTAAATATGTATCGATACAACATTGGAAAAGTTTTTAATAAAACAGCTGTAGTATTATTTTGAAAGTTTTGTAGTATTTAACATTATCTTACTCTGTGTTAATGTCAAATGATCTATATTGGATAATTATATATTCAATATTAGCTAATATTTGGATAACTTTTCAAAATATTTTTCATGTATAAAGTGAGAAATCTATATATTAAGGTGAGAAATCTATCTACCTACCTATTTATATATATCTATATATGTAGAGAGAGGGGAGAGGGAAAGAGAAAAAGGGAGGGAGAACAGTTTTACTTGACCTGAATCATTTTGTGGCTTTCAGAATTAGATAGGGGAAAATATTGCAACTGACTGGCCATAAGAGAGATATTTCCTTGGGATTTTAGTCTGTGGACCAAAAGTGGTAAGAGAGGTGGGTAGAGAGACCAGGAGATATAAAGTTTCTTGAAATATATACTTAGAAGGTAACCCCCTTAATGTGATAAGGACTTCTGAAACTGAAGAATCTTAAAATAGTCTAAGTAGAAATAATAATTAAAACTGAAGATGGAAAATTTCTAGTATCTCTGAATCAAAAGCCCATTTAGGCTACCACCAACACTTCTTTATATATATATATATATATATATATATATTTTTTTTTTATTGCATTTTAGGTGTTGGGGTACATGTGAAGAACACGCAAGATTGTTGCATAGGTACACACATGGCAGTGTGATTTGCTGCCTTCCTCCCCCATCACCTATATCTGGCATCTCTCCCCCATGCTATCTCTCCCCAACTCCCCACCCCCCACTGTCCCTCCCTTTCCCCTGACAGACCCCAGTGTGTGATGCTCCTTTGTAGGAACATGGATGAACCTGGAAAACATCATTCTCAGCAAACTGACACAAGAACAGAAAATCAAACACCACATATTCTCACTTATAGGCGGGGGTTGAACAATGAGAACACATGGACATGGAAGGGACCACCAACACTTCTTAAAATCAGTCACTTTGGCTAGGTGCAGTGGTTCACACCTATAATCCCAGCACTTTGGGAGGCTGAGGCAGGTGGATCACCTGAGGTCAGGAGTTTGAGACCAGCCTGACCAACACGGAGAACTCTGTCTCTACTAAAAGTACAAAATCAGCCAGGCGTGATGGCACATGCCTGTAATCCCCAGCTACTTGAGAGGCTAAGGCAGGAGAATCGCTTGAACCGGAGAGACAGAGGTTGCAGTGAACTGAGATCACACCATTGCACTCCAGCCTGAGCAACAAGAGCGAAACTCCATCTCAAAAACATGAAAACAACACAAAAATTTCGTCACTTTAAAAACAGCAATATTATATCTTATTGATTCAATTTGTATATGCAAGTAATCAGTTTCAGTGCTGCATACTATCCATTTTAGAACAATAAGATAGAAAACATATGCTACCTGTTTTTCAATTGAGATATTTATGGTTTAGTGTAAGATACTTTTTTCCCATAAGAGCGAGACAAGTCAACCTAATGTTTTGAACACTATTTTGAATTTAATGGTTTTTACTCTATTTTTCCAAGTCTTCCCATATACAGCAAAGAGTTTCAGAAATGTCCTTTTGTTATTCCTTTTTTCTTATCTTTAGAAACAGTATATTATTATATGTAATTGGTTTTCATTCCAGTACGGCTTCTGTTATGTGCATACTCTTCAAGAGTTTTTATCTCTAATATTACTATTATTATTGTATTATAAGAGGGTTTTAATTTCAGTATGTTGATGCTCTATGGAAATGATTTTAGTTAATTCTAGTATGTCAGATGTTATGGTGATTAATTTATTATCTTTACCACTGACAGAAAAAACATGCACTTAAATATGTATTGTAAATGAGAAAAGTATGTTCTGATATTCCGCTAACCACTTACAAAGCTTTTTCCAAAGCACTGAATATTAAATATTGGTCCAAATTAGTAACAGAAATATGGAAATATGAACTCAAAACTGGAAAGGCTCTTACAGCAATGTTTCTCAAAATCTCCTTGAGATACGTAGATAAAAATGCAGACTTCCAGGCTCCACCTCCAGAAATGCTGAAGAAGACATCTGTGTTTTGACAAGCTTTTTCTGATAAACTTGATGCACCCTAAAGCTTGAAAACTACTGTTGTAGAAAAACCACTGTGTGCCTTTCCAATCTTCTATACGATAAACTTAAAATCTCACATAACTAATTAAAACAGAGTCAGGATTTCAACCAAGCTTAGTCAGGTTCAGTGATTTTATATTCTCACTGCTCAGGTAAACAAGATATGTATGTATGTATATTGCATGTATGTACATTCATACAGTCATTATCTTAAATAAGCTGGATGTGCAATCTTTCAAAAAGGTGTTTTTGTTCTTGTGTTTCCCTTGACTCCTTGAGCAGAATGTTGTGATGTACTCTCCTGATCTCCCTTCTGGATGGAGTTACTCATTTCCTTTAGCTGACAGGAGTGTAAGCTCTTGGTGGCTCATAGATAAGTACCAATGAAGAAATTTCCTTGAACCAAAGCACACCGATTTCCCCAAGGGTCAGCTGAGTCCAGTGATGTTTTGGTTAGAAGGCTGAGCTGCCTTGTCTCAATTTGGGACAATTTCCAAGCGCCATCCAAGTTTCATAGAAATATGTCAGAATAGCTAAGGTCTTTCTTACTATTGTGTTACAAACTTGAGTCCTTCCTCTACCTACTCTTTTGTTGTTCCTCACCCCACAGAGATATTGTGCCCAAGAGAACTTTACAATAAATCTAAAGAGTCTGCTTTGCAAGAGAACCTTACCTGAGTCACTCATGAATGAAATGTTGGGCAGATCCCACAGCCTTTCCAGTTGCTTTCATTCAGAAGCAAGAGTTTCATTTCAGTAATTAAAGTTTCTAGTAAAGAGTTACCAGAACTTCACATTTCGTCTACATTAAAAGTTTCTCCTTCTCCTAGCTTGATCTTTCAGGTTTAGAAGCCCACAATGGAAGAAGAGTTTGTTTTGTCTCTCTTGTTTTCTCATTTATTTTTTACCCCTCATTATCTGTGATTTCATACTTCTCCAGAAAGGGAACCCAGATGGAAGGTGGAATTAGGATAAAATGGAGTAGTCTTTATGTTTGCTTTCTACCATTAGAGTTCTATTGGTGGCAAATCAACAATTGCTCTACTCTTCAAGAGTTTTAGAAGATATTTTTATCATGCCATTTTCAAATAGGCAAAAATGAAGTGAAAGAGTAAAGCTGCGTGTACATTTCCCAGTTTAACAATTATTAACATTTTGTCCATTTTGTTTCTTCTACATTCCTGCACTTTTACTATGTATGTATGTATTCATTTATTCTTTGCTTGCTTGTTTCTTGAAGTGTTTAAAGCAAATGCTCTAACTCGTCACTTTATTTATAAATACTTTACTATTTTACCTGACAACAGATAGGATCTTTTTAAAAAAAGCCATAATATCGTTATTACATCTAAAGAAAATGGTAATTTTTCAATCTCATCCATTAGTAAGTCATTTTCAAATTTTTTTTTTTTTTTGAAATGGAGTCTTGCTCTGTCACCCAAGCTGGAGTATAGTAGCATGATCTCAGCTCACTGCATTCTCCGCCTCCAGTTTTCCCAGGTTTGGCCTCCCAGGTTCAAGTGGTTCTTCTGCCTCAGGCTCCTGAGAAGCTGAGACTACAGGCACATGTCACCACTCCCCCGCTAATTTTTTTTTTTGTGTGTGTGTGTATTTTTAGTAGAGACGGGGTTTCACCATATTTGTCAGGCTGGTCTCGAACTTCTGACCTCGTAATCTGCCCATCCTGGCCTCCCAAAGTGCTGGGATTACAGGTGTGAGCCACTGTGCCTGGCCCACTTTCAAATTTCATAGTTGTCTCAGTACTTTAGCTGATTTTTCAAGAACATGACACAAATAAGGTTGATACATTGTATTTGGTTCATATGTCTCATCGTTGTCTCCCCTCCACCCATTTATTTATGACATCTATTTGTTGAAGAAACTGGGTCATTTTTTTCTATTGAATTCCAACATTCTGGATTTGGCTGAGTGCAAATGTGTACTTTAGATCATTTCTCTTCCTTATATATAGTGAGGTTTGTTGTTGTTGCATTTTTGAATAATCATGATGACCTCATTATATATGTAAATTGATATGAATCAATGCATTGTAGTTAATATGATGATGTCTCAAATTAGTCCATCTTTGGTCAGTGGGAACCTTTTCAAGTTGGTGCCTCTATCCTGTTGAAATGACCCTAGTAGTCTTTGATACCTTCTTTACTGTGGGGTATGAGGTTTCCCAGGCTCTTCTCATACATTTCCTGTTGTAACCTGCAAGTAGCCATTTCTCCAAGAAAATCATCTTTTGAGGTTTCCAACTAGACTACAGTTTTTATGTTGTTTTAAGACCGCTTCAGTAAACAAAAGTAGAAAATATATACATATTTATTTTTGAAAATAAAAAATAATTCTTTTTTTTCCAATCACATTTAAGTTCACCAGGATTTTAATTAAGTTCCCTGATTTAAAATTTTATGTTTTTGGCCAGGCACAGTGGCTCACGCCTATAATCCCAACACTTTGGGAGGCCGAGGCGGGTGGATCACGAGGTCAGGAGATTGAGACCATCCTGGTCAACATGATGAAACCCCGTCTATACTAAAAATACAAAAATTAGCTGGGCATGGTGGCACGCACCTGTAGTCCCAGCTACTCAGAAGGCTGAGGCAGGAGAATTGCTTGACCCAGGAGGTGGAGGTTGCAGTGAGATGAGATCGTGCCATTGCACTCCAGCCTGGGCAACAAGAGTGAAACTCTGTCTCAAAAAAAAAAAAAAAAGTTTATGTTTTTTTTTTACTTTGAAAACTTTGATTCCTAAAGACATTAACATACTTGTTTCTTTTATTTAATATATATAAATGTTAGTTTCGAAAATAAGTGTCTTTATCACTACTGATATAAGTATATTAAACTGAGTTTTGGATTTATTTACAGTTACTTTTGTTTTTAGTGTTTCAGCATATTTCAGTAAGGATATACAGCAAAAATATTGTGTTTAAAAGTCATTTAAAATATTCATATGCCTCCAACTTTATATATATATATATGTATATGCATATGTGTGTGTGTATATATATATACACATACATATATGTATATATACAAATATGTTAATTTGCTTTTAAAAATTTTCATTCTTACTTAATTTTGTCATTTAATACATGTAAAACATTTACATGTGCCAAAATTAAAAAAAAAAATAAGTACATTACAGAAAAGTCTGATTACTAGCATAAAACTAAATCCAGGCTCCTGTGCATATTAGGTATATAAAATTAGGCAATTTCTTACCACCTCTTGCCTAGAGAAGTATATGTTATCTCATAAGATTAATATGAAGAACTAGCTGAGTTAATATTTGCAAAGTACTCAAAACAGCATATGGCATATGATAAGTGTGCTATAGGGCATAAATTTAAAATAATAATTAAATAAATGAACAAATAAATATGATAATTAGGTCTTTGAACATTTTGGCTGTTCCAAACACCCCAAAAATTTACTTATTGGTGTTGGGCCAGAAAATATAAACTTTTGACTCCTAAGCTAATTTCGAACTCCAATAATTTTATAGCATTTAGCCACTATCCTAGCTAGAGCCCTACCCAAATGTTTGCCATCTCTTCAACTGATACGCTGGCATTATATGCCAATTTTGTTTTAAAGTTTCTTGATTATTTCTGTTCCCTTCCCTTAAATAAAGACAATATTCAGCACAAATACTTCTAAATGAGTGAAGTATTTTCAAAATAAAAGTTTTTGGGAGTGTGAAAGATTTTCATTTGAGATTATTTTTGAGATAGCAGAAAACAAAAAGACCAAGGAACAAAAAATGAGAAAATTAGACAAAGACTCGTTAATATATGATAATTTTCTCTCTTTAGATTTATAAAATATGTATGTATGAATCAGTTATAACTGGGAGCCTAAAATGTAATCTAGGAGTGCATTTAAAACTAGATGAACTAAAAACATTTACAATATCGTTAAATTGAATATAACCCCAAGTTTTCCAAAGTGCCCCTCAATACCTCTATAGAGCCAATTACTGAGGATGTCTTTTCTACATATTCAACATTAGATATAACTTCATTTTAATACTAACATTGACTAGCTAATATTGACAAAGTTAGACTTTTTACTCCAGTATACAATGAAGTTATGTTACTCTGTTTCTTTGGTAACACTGCACGTGACCATGTGCGTGAAGGATGTACAAAAAGGTCAAAGAGTATAAAGGCAGTGAATGTAGGTTAGGAAAACTCAAGAAGTAACAGGATAACAGTAATTTTCATAGCCTCTAAATTTATATTCTGTGAGGACAAAATATTAGAAGATGGTCTAATTGAAGACTAGGCCAAGAAGGCCAGCATGAATCAAAAATTTTTGTGATGAGACACAGTGAATAATTTCTCTAAGAACGATATCAAGTTGAATTTGGGGCTGCTATACCTGACTGTCGAGTTTGCTGCAGAATTGATGGCTGGAGTCAACCTGGCTAATCACATTCTTTGTCAGATAATTTTCCATTCTGTAACTACTCAACAACTCTGTGACAATATGAATATGCTTACTTCAAATGTATTAAAAGCAGAAGGCTATTTTGTTTGAGACAGAGTCTTGCTCTTTTGCCAGGCTGGAGTGCAGTAGCATGATCTTGGCTCACTGCAAACTCTGTCTCCTGGATTGAAGCAATTCCCCTGCCTCAGCAGCAGAAGGCTATGTTTTTACCATCCTCCCTTGGACATGATCACGATTCTATGCTCAGAAATCTAATTATATGTATTCTGATACTCCAAAAATAAATAAAATCAATATGCAAAAATTGTAAGCATTCCTATACACGAATAATAGACAAACAGAGAGCCAAATCATGAGTGACCTCCCATTCACAATTGCTACAAAGAGAATAAAATACCTAGGAATACAACTAACAAAGGATGTAAAGGATCTTCTTCAAGGAGAACTGCAAACCACTGCTCAAGGAAATAAGAGTACACAAACAGATGGAAAAACATTCCATGCTCATGGTTAGGAATAATCAATATTGTGAAAATTGCCATACTGCCCAAAGTAATTTGTAGATTCAATGCTATCCCCATCAAGCTACCAATGACTGTCTTCACGAATTTGGAAAAAAAAAATCACCTTAAACTTCACATGGAACCAAAAGAGAGCCGCATAGCCAAGACAATCCTAAGCAAAAAAAAAAAAAAGCTGGAGGCATCACACTACCTGACTTCAAACTATATTACAAGGCTACTGTAATCAAAACAGCCTGGTACTGGTACCAAAACAGAGATATAGACCAATGGAACAGACCAGAGGCCTCAGAAGGAACACCACACAACTACAACTCTCTGATTTTTGACAAACCTACAAAAACAAGCAATGGGGGAAAGGATTTCCTATTCCATAAATGGTGTTGGGAAAATGGTAGCCATATGCAGAAAGCTGAAACTCAGACCCCTTCTTTACACCTTATACAAAAATTAACTCTAGATGGATTAAAGATTTAAACACGAGGCCTAACACCATACAAACTCTAGAAGAAAACTTAGGCAATACATCCAGGACATAGGCATGGCAAGGACTTCATGACTAAAACACCAAAAGCAATGGCAACAAAAGTCAAAATAGACAAATGGGATCTAATTAAACTTAAGAGCTTCTGCCCAGCAAAAGAAACTATCAGTAGAGTGAACCAGCAACCAGACAAAATGGGAAAACAATTTTGCAATCTACCCATCTGACAAAGGGCTAATAGCCAGAATCTATGGAGAACTTAAATAAATTCACAAAACAAAACAAAACAAACAACCCCATCAAAAAGTGAGGGAAGGATATCAACAAACACGTTTCAAAAGAAGACATTTATGTGGCCAACAAACATATGAGAAAATGCTCATCATCACTGGTCATTAGAGAAATGCAAATCAAACCCACATTGAGATACCAGCTTATGCCAGTTAGAATGGAGATCATTAAAAAATCAGGAGACAACAAATGCTGGAGAGGATGTGGAGAAATAGGAACACTTTTACACTGTTGGTGGGAGTGTAAATGAATTCAACCATTGTGGAAGACAGTGTGGCAATTCCTCAAGATCTAGAAATAGAAATTCCATTTGACCCAGCAATCCCATTACTAGGTATACACCCCAAAGGATTATAAATCATTCTATTATAAAGATGCATACACATGTATGTTTATTGTGGCCTTGTTCACAATAGCAAAGACTCTAAACCAACCTAAATGCCCATCAATGGTAGACTAGATTAAAAAAAAAAGTAGCACATATACACCATGGAATACTATGCAGCCATAAAAAAGGATGAGTTCATGTCTTTTGCAGGAACATGGATGAAACTAGAAACCATCATTCTCAGCAAACTGACACAAGAACAGAAAACTGAACACCACATGTTCTCACTCATATGTGGGGTGTTGAACAAATTAGAACACATGGACACAGGGAGGGGAACATCACACACTGGGCCCTGGGGGGGTGGGGGTTGCTAGGAGAGGAATGGCAGGGGATGGGGACATTGGGAGGGATAACATTAAAGATACCTAATGTATATGATGGGGCAATGGACGACAGCAAACTCACTACCATGGCATGTACATACCTATGTAACAAACCTGCACAATCTGTGTATGTACCCCAGAACTTAAAGTATAATAAATAAATAAATAGGAAGCTAGGCAATTTTATAATTAAATTATTGTTTTATCTGCAATCCCATGTATCAGGAGTGTACAACTATCTTTGTTTAAAGAGTATAAGAAAATTTTCATAGTTTAATTGATGGTAAAAGGAGCACCTTCTAACATGTTACATCAAGCACTAGTAATTTCACTGGTCATGAATAACTCAGAAAAGAGATATGTAATTACCCATTTCTGTTAATCTTAGTAATTTATTTCAATTTGTTTCTAGACCAATTCTTTGATGTCCATGAACATTGCTGTTCGACTTCATTGTTTTCTTGGGTTTTTGAGCTGGCAATAAAGATTTTAGATTTTGTCTTGTATTTTGGTTAACCCTGCTTTTTTTTTTTTTTAATTTTCAGTTGACCCATAATAATTGTACACATATATGGGGTACAAAATAATATTTTGATACATTTGTAAAATGTGTAATGATAAATTATGGTAATTAGCATATGCATCACCTCAAACTGAAAATTTCTTTGTGTTTGGACCATTTAAAATCCTCTTTTCTTGTCTGTATATGCTTAATATAAAATAAACTATTGTTAAGTATATTTATTCTATAAGGCTATAGAACACTAGAGAGCTTAATTAATCCTATTTAAGAGGAACTTTGTTCATTAAACAACCTCCACCCTCCTACCTTTCCTCTATGCTTTCCAGACTCTAATGATTACAAATATTACACTCTACTTCAATGAACTCAGTCTTTTTAGATCCTGCATATGGGTGAGTACATGTGGTAATTTGTCTTTTCCTGTGCCTGATTTATCTTAGTTAACATAATATCCTTTTTTCATCTCTGAATAGTATTACTGTATGTGTGTGTGTGTGTGTGTGTGTGTGTGTGTGTGTGTCTGTGTGTGTCTGTGTGTGTGTGAACATTTTCTTTATCCATTCATTTATTGATGGGCACTTAGGTTGATTCCCTATCTTGGCTATTGTGGCTAGTGTCTACAGTAAATATAGGAGTGCTGATATCTCTCCCTATATTCATTTCCTTTCCCTTGGATATATACCCAGCAGAGGGATTGGTGGGACTTATGGTAGTTCTATTTCCAGTTTATAGAGAAACCTACAAAATGTTTTTCATAATGGCTGTACTAATTTATATTTCCACTAACAATGTATGCATTACCATTTCTCTGCATCTTCACCAGTTATTTTTTTTTCTTTTTGATAATAAACATTCTACCGTGTGGCGAGAAAACATTTCATTGTGGTTTTCATTTGTACTTCTCTGATGAGTAGTAATGTTGAGCATTTTTACATACATATTGGTGATTTATATGTCTTCTCCTGAGAAATCCATATTCAGAGTCTTTCTGCCCATTTTAAATCAGATTATTTGGGTGGTTTTGCTGAGTGAGTTTGTTGAATTTGTTGTATATTCTGAAAATTAGCCCCTTGTCAGATGAATAGTTTGCAAATATTTCTTCCCATTGTACAACTTGTCTCTTCACGTTGTTGATTGTTTCCTTTACTGTGTGAAATTTTTTTTATATTGATTTCTATTGTAAATTCAGGGGGTACATATGCAGGTTTATTATGTGGATACATTGTGCAATGCCAGGATTTCGGGCTTCTATTGAACCCATTACCCAAATAGTGAACATAGTACTCAATAGGTAGTTTTTCAACTTTACCTCACTCCCAACTTTCCCACTTTTGGAGCCTCATGTCTATTTTTTTCATTTTTGTGTCCCATGTGTACCCACGTTTATCTCCACATTCTAAGTGAGAACATGCAGTAGTTGATTTTCTATTTTATTTCTCCTAGGATAATGGCCTCCAGCTCCATCCATGTTGCTTCAAAGGACATGATTTCAATTTCCTTTCTTTTATGGCCGCATAGTATCCCAAGGTAAATATGTGCTACATTTTCTTTGTCCAGTAGACTCTTTAGAGACACAGGTTGATTCCGTGACTTTGCTATTGTGAATAGTGTTGTGAGAAACATACAAGTGCAGATGCCTTTTTGATAAAGTAATTTCTTTGGGGTAGATACACAGTGGTGGGATTGCTGGGTTGACTTATTGTCCTATTTTTAATTCATTGCGAAATCTAGATACTGTTTTTCATAGGATTTGAATTAATTTACATACCCCACCAACAATGAATGAGCACTTCCCTTTTTTTCACATCTTTGCCAACATCTGTCATTTTTGACATTTTAATAATAGCTATTCATACTGGTATGAGATAATATCTTTCAATTTGCATTTCTCTGATGATTAGTAATGTTAAGCATTTTTTCATATGTTTGTTGGCTACTTGTATGTCTTCTTTTGAGAAATGCCTGTGCATGTTCTTAGATTGCTTAATAGGCTTACAATAAAAAACAATAAAAATGACCACAGTGCACAAAACAGTCTACAAGTTAAACATATTTTTTATCAAATTACCAACATCATTTTTCACAGAATTAGAGAAAACAATTCTGAAATTCATGTGGAACAAAAAAGAGCCCAAATGAACAAAGTAATCCTAAGCAAAAAGAAAAAAGCTGGAGGCATACACATCGCATTACCAGACTTCAAACTATCTTACAAGGCTATAGTAACTGTATTAATCTGTTCTCCCACTGCTATAAAGAATACCACTAAGAGTGGGTAATTTATAAAAGAAAGAGGTTTAATTGACTTCACAAGATTATGCATGGCTGGGAGGCCTCAGGAAACTACAATCATGGTGGAAGGTGAAGCAGATACGTTTTACATGGTGGCAGGTAAGAGGCACAAAATGCTTGCTGTAGGAGGAACTGTCAAACACTTATAAAAACCATCAGATGAATAGCATGGGAGAGTCTGCCTCCATGTTCCAAATTGACTCCCACCGGGTCCCTTCCTTAATACATGGGGGTTATGGGGATTACAATTCAGAGAATGAGATTTTGGTGGAGAAACAGAGCCAAAACATATTATTGTACCACTGGCTACTTTAAAATCTTCATGAGTTCACATTTCTAAATGAATCATGCCTTTTCAACAGTCCCCTCAACGTCTTAGCTTATTTCAACATTAACTCAAATGTCCACGGTCTAAAAGTTCATCTGAAAAACGGCAACTCCCTTCTGCCTATGAGCCTGTAAAATAGTAAGACAAGAGTTAGTTCCTTTCAAGCTAGAATGGGGATATGGAAATTGGATAAATGTTCCATGCCAAATGGAAGAAATTAGCCAAAAGGGGCTACAGACCCCATGAAAGTTCAAAATCCAGTGGGGTAGTAATTAAAACTTAAAGCTCCTTAAATAATTCTTTCTTGACTAGGCATCTCACATCTTGGTAATGCTGATGTAAAGAGATGCCCAACCATGGTCCTGGGTTGCTCTGCTCCTGTGGCTTGGGCGGGTCCAGCCCCACTCCTGACTGCTTTCATAGGCTGGCGTTGAATGTCTGCAGCTTTAGGATGCACGGTGCAGGCTGTTGGTGAATCTCCGTTCTGGGGTGTGGAAAACACAGTGAGTGTCCTTCTT
>JAZHEH010000049.1:0-53623 GCA_036589455.1 Ateles fusciceps | reverse complement strand
CATATTAAATTGTGTTTATATAATGTATATAAAAATATATATATAAATGTATATATGTGTGTGTATACACATATTTTTTAAAGACGAGGTCTCGCTATGTTGCCCAGGCTGGTCTCAAACTCCTGGGCTCAAAGTGATCCTCCCACCTTGCCTTCCAAAGTGCTGGGATTAGAGATGTGAGTCACCATACCTGGCCCTTTGAACTGTACATTCTGCATATATAAACACACTGCAGGGTAAACTCCACAGAATGGAATTTTGGGGTAAAGGGTGTGTGTCTTTTAAAATAATGTTAGTTTTATAATAAAAGATAACTCAGAATATCTTACTGTTTCCCTGTGTCTCTTCTGGCAAACAGAACTGTGGTATCTATCTGCATATGCCTTCCAAGGCACTTGGGTAGGACTGGAAGCCCCCGAGCTAGGCTTCAGTAGCCTCCAGGTCCCAGCCAGGGTAAGAAAGAGTTTTCAAGGGTCATGAGTTCCTCTGCCCCTTTCAACTCCAAGAGAAGGAGCACTGACACTTTCAGTCTCCACCCCTGAAAAGTTGGGACACACCCTACATCGTGGAGATTAAATAGGATAATACACAAGAACACTGCTGGCCAGGAAGGAGTGGTGCGTAAACCTCCGTGTATCTTGCTCTTGAGGAAGGCGGTGATTATCTTCCTCACTGCTGAAGATGGACAGTGTGTGGAGCAAGTTATTTTCCAGCCATTCCCAGTGTTTTGTGATCTCTTTGTGGGAAGAACCTAGAAGAGGTTTGGTGAAATAAAAGAAAAGTCATAAATTCACCAGGCCTTAAACACAAATTCAAAGAAGTGAGATGAAAGTGGGTAACCTAATTTGCTAAATTATAGTGACTAAAATCTTCAAGCTGCTTAGTCTTTTACCTTCTTAATCTTGTGAATATGTGTATAACAAAAGTAATAAATGGTCCTGATAGAACACAAAAAATTAAAACATCCAGGCAGAATCAGTCATGTGGGAGAGAATGTTTCCACCTGTCCCTGAAGCCAACAGTGAGAGTCACTGAAGTTTCCTGTGTGTCCTAGAAATAGTCTATGTGCCTGCAAGTTTGCTTATACTTTTCCTCAAGGTGAAAGAACTTAATGTGGCCTTTGCTATGTATGTGTTAATCAGACAAGTCATGCTTTGTATTGTAGTCCAGCTCTTTCCTGAGAATCCAGGTGTCCACAGATAGCAGCTGGAGCTTACTACAAGACTCCAGGCCCCTGGCCTGCTAGGCTCCTGCTGGGCAGGCGAGTAGCTACTGTCCCTCTCTTCAGCTTCTCCTGGCCACCCCCTTCCCTAGTATCTGCCCCACTTAGGAGGGATGGGGTCCCTGTCCTCCACAGGCCCAGTGTAAATTAAAAAATGTAGAGAAAGTCTGGGTGCCGTGGCTCATGCCTGTAATCCCAGCACTTTGGGAGGCCAAGGCAGAGGATCATTTTAGCCCAGGAGTTCAAGATCAGCCTGGGCAGCACGGTAAAACCAAAAATACAAAAAATTAGTTAGGTGTGGTGGCGTGTGCCTATGGTCCCAGCTACTTAGGATGCTGAGGTGGGAGGATTGCTTGAGCCTGGGAGGCAGAGGCTCAGTGCAGCCTGAGTGACAAAGTGAGACCCTGTCCCAAAAAAAACAGAACACACAAAACAAAAACATAGAGATGGCGGCACAATGCCACTTCCAAAGGGCAGAACTGCTTACTCTCATCAAGGAATCAAAGAAGAAGCCCCAGGGGGAAAAGCAAAGGGATGAGAGGAGATCTCTGCCAGGCCTGGCTCCCCCTACCCCTGGCACCCCATTTCTGGGGTTTTGCCTGTGCTGAATGAACACAAGGATGAGGAGTGAATGACACCCTGAATCGTTCTCAGCTGCCCAGAGGTGGGATAGGAGGCCCACCCTCCAGGCATGCAGAGAGCCTTGGCCAAGACACGAGTCCAGTGTAACTGTGAACCAGATGTTTCTGCTGGGGTGCCTGCCTCCTTCCCTACCTGATCATGCTCTTCTGCCAGCTGGAGACAGCTCCAACCCTCCCCTCCAGGCCAGGCTGGGCCTGTCACCTGCTCCAGCCCATGGCATCTGCTCATGGCTGTGTCACAGCCCAGCTGTTCTGCTTGGGCCGATCTGTTTGCTTTGTCAAATCTGCTCAAGCAGACCCTGACCTAAGAAGCAAGGCCACGGGACATATCCTCCCCTGATGGGCCTCGGGGAGGATGCCCATGGGAAAATGATTGCACCCAGAAACACACAGCTTGCAGTGAATCACAAAAGGCCCCAGAATAACTCCTGGAAGCCCCTTAAGTCATCTATCACTTACTTTTAACTTTTTTAGATTTTTATTTATATTTCTATAATAGCCTCCTTTCCCTGATACACAGAGGCCAAGGACTACTTGGTAGGTAGAGATTTCTTTTTGGTCTCTTTACCAGGAACACACAGTTGAATCTGGAAGTCAGATTTACATGTGGTGCAAGTCCATTGTATCATTTTCTTTTATATATACATTCCTAGAAAGCTAAAACAGAAGAAAATCTCCTCACTGCCTGTGTAGATGTGTCAGCACTTTAATTAAAAATATTGGCCAGGCCCAGTGGCTCACACCTGTTATCCCAGCATGTTGGGAGGCTGAGACAGGCAGATCAAGAGGTCAGGAGATTGAGACCATCCTGGCCAATATGGTGAAACCCTTTCTGTACTAAAAATACAAAAATTAACTGGATGTGGTGGCAGGTGCCTGTAATCTCAGTTACTTGGGAGGCTGAGACAGGAGAATTACTTGAACCAGGGAGTTGGAGATTGCAGTGAGCTAAGATCACGCCACTGCACTCCAGCCTAGTGACATAACAAGACTCCACCTTAAAAAAAATTTACAGGCCATGCACAGTGGCTCATTCCTATAATACCAGCACCCTGGGAGGCTGAGGCAGGGGAATTGCTTGAGCCCAGGAGTTTGAGACCAGCCTGGGCAACATGACTGTCTCCACAAAAAATAGAGAAAACTAGTCAGGCATGGTTGCATGGGCCTGTAGCCACAGCTAATCAGGAGGCTGAGGTGGCAGGATTGCTTAAGCCAGGGACCTGCAGTGAGCTGTGACTGCACCACAGAACTCCAGCCTGGGCAACAGAAACAGGCTGTCTCAAAAAAGTTTTTTTAAAACATGTGCATTAAAAAAGTATTAGTTAAAAGTAACTCAATCTTCATTTAATACTAAGAAAACAAACAACTTCATCTCTATGCTAGGTACTGGGAATAAAAATAATAGCCATTTAGAGTATTAAATGCTATTTCTGTTTTCAGAGTTTTCCATGGATTATCTTATTTCATTGTCAGAACACAGTGGAGACAGGTACCATTATTTTCATTTTACCAGATGAAGCTGAGGCACAGAGAGGTGAAATAAGTTACCCAAGGTCACACAGCTGGGAAGTGATCAAACCAGAATCCTAACCCTGGCTGCCTGGCTGCAGAGCCTGCCCTCACCCTCGGGAGCTCCCAGCCTCATGGGCTTCCATGTAAAAGAGTACACAGACACGTCAAGTCCAGAGTAAGAAGGAAGTATGGGTCTGTGGAGTCTGGGCAGTTCTCAGTAGAGTGGAAAGGAAGGTTAGCTGGCATGGCAGACACCCCACATGGCAGCCAGGAGGGGTGTGGCTCCTTCAGGCCCTGCAACTGTGTAGTCCAGCTAAAGGCCAGGCTGTGAGCTGGGAAGAGGAGGCCAGAAATGGAGGCAGGCAGATCCCTAGGAGTCCTCAAACACCAGGCTCAAGGGGCAGGACTCACTGGGCAGGTGCTGACAGGGCCATGTCTGGTTTTGGTGAGCTGCTTCTAGCCTGGCTTGCAGGAAAGGAGGCACAGCCAAGGCCAGTACAGGGCTTTGGACCTGACAGGAGGGGTGTGGCATGGGGTTGTATACATGGGCTCCGCAGTGTGGCCATGGCTGGGCCCCTCCAGAGTGCCAGGCCTGCTGTGACTAAAAGGATTCCCACTTTGCCCCTCAAACTTTACTCTTCCCAGGGTGGGGCAGCTCTTGCTGCCAGAGATGGAAATCTCAAGGGCCCATGTTAAAGTAGCTCCTCTCCTCATCAGCACACACCAACCTCCTGGCTGGCTCAGAAATGGGCCCCTCCCCCACAGGAAGCACCTCCTCTGGTGGGCAAATTCTTGCTGCCCCCAGGGCCCACTCAGGCTCTAGAACCGGAGATCTGGGTTCTAACTGAACTTCTCTGCTTGGCCTTGGGCAAACCCCCCTTCCTAACTCTTACTGAGTTATTCAGTCCTGCAAGGGAGAAAAGAACTGCTGGTCAGGATGCCCATGCAGAGCATCCACCTGGGAGTGGGGCTGTTTCTGGGGCATGACCCGCCCTGTGCTTTTGCTTCCTTGACCCTTCCCCCTCCTGAAGCTGGAGTCTAGCCATGAGGTTGACAAGCTTTTGAGTATCATCATCTTCTCCCAGGCCTTCAAGGGAAACTGCTATCCTGGAAAACAAGGGCATTTGTGGCTTCTGCTTCAGAGAGGTACTGAGAGGGTCCAAACTGCAGCTGTGTGGCTCTCAGCAGGTTACCCAACCCCTCAGGGCCAGAGTTTCTTCACCTTCAACATAGAGAAGACCAAGTACTTATGTCTTCTGGAGCTTCCAGGTGGCTCAGGCCAGTGCCTGGCACACAGGCAGCACTGTCTGAGTGTCAGCTAGAACTGTCATTTTCTCAGAGGAAACTCAGGCTAGCAGGTGCCCACTGAAAGGGGACTTTCCTCTGTACTCTTGGAAGGGTGGGTGTGCTTCCACCTGGGAGGACAACTACAGCAGATTCTCATTATTCAGGTGGTTAGATTCTGTAAAATGGCTGTGAACACTGTGTTAGCAAATCCTGAACCAGTATGCTAGGATAATACAGGGTTAGGTTCCTTGAGCCTCTAATCAAACTCTTGTCGACTGACTGATACCTAACTGTTTTACATGTGTTTCTGTTTAAAGATGTCTTATTTAACACGTTATCACTGGCAGGGCACGATGGCTCATGCCTGTTATCCTAGCACTTTGGGAGGCCAAGGCAGGCAGATCACGAAGTCAAGGGATCAAGACCATCCTGGTCAACATGATGAAACCCTAGAAACCCTGTCTCTACTAAAAATACAAAAATTAGCTGGGTGTGGTGGAACACACCTGTAGTCCCAGCTACTCGAGAGGCTGAGGCAGGAGAATCGCCTGAACCCAGGAGGCAGAGTTTGTAGTGAGCTGAGATCATGCCACTGCACAGCCTGGTGACAGAGCGAGACTCCGTCTCAAAAGAAAAGTAAGTATCATTGATTTACTGGCATTGAGCTCATGGACAGCAGCACTATTACTCATGCCTGAACAAAGCTGCTTTAAAGCATGGATCTCCTTCACAAGCACAAACCAGCCTTCTTGCTCTTAGAAAAGATGGTGCTTCAGCGCTACGCCTAGGAGCCATTTTAAGCAGTCAAGTAATCGGCGACAAGCACAAACATGGCACTGAAGAGACCATGAACAGAACATGTGTGTGCAGCAGGAGAGCTGAATCAAGAAGGCAGAGGATCACTCTGTTCCACCTCAGCTGGGGACATGGGCATCAGGCGACTCAAATTTTTCACTGCTTTGAACATGCATGTGTCCATGAATGTCTCCAAATGACCACAAAATTGCTGGAAGGATTGATTTGGGGATTGCAAATAAATTTTATTGAGTAGGCCAATTTGCAAATATGGAATCTTTGAATGAGGCTGACTATATCTACCTTCAGAAAAGGTGGCATGAGAATGTGGACATTGGCTACCCCCAAGCCTGTGCCCCTAGACGTACATGGGACTGTCCTCTCTTACCCTGTCCCCTGTGACCAGTGGAGTTGCCTTCCTAAGCTGGAAGTGAAGACTCCTCCACTTTCCTCTTGCTGGCCTGGCCTGAGCTGTCAGCAGGGAACTCTACCCAGGCATGTGGGCTACACACCCTTCCCTCTCAGCAACGGCCTTTCCAGGGCAGACTCTGCCCACCACCCCTTACAACTATGGGTACCTACCACAGGCCACTGTAAAGTAGATCTGGGAGTCCTGGGTCTGATGTAGGATGCGGTAAGGGGCCACGCAGGCACTGGAGTTCAGCACCACATCCAGGGTGCCCACGAGAAGATCTGGGAACAGGGCAGAGATAATGGAGGGTGAGAGGAGGTGGAGACTGAGGCCCCTGAAGGCTGAGCCTGGCTGAGGCAGACAGGATGGTGATAACACCCAAAGGGTCCAGCCCAACAAGGGAAATGTCCTGAATTACCCCCCACGGTCAAAGGCCTTCAGCCAGAATCTGATCCTAATTTAAAAAAACCCCTTCTACTTCTTCCTGGAAGTATCTACTTCTCCTGGCTCAGAAACACTTGCAGGCAGAGGCAGATGCAAGTTTCATGGGGTCAGAGCTTAAACAATTCTGGGAAGCCCTCTTTAAGTATACAAAATTAGACTTGAAAACAAGTATTGCTTTAGAATGAGAAAGCACAGAGTTACACATTAAAGCTAAAAAAAGAACAATACCACAAATATCACAAAATAACACAATGTTTTCTTAACTGCCAGGCACAGCTCCTGAAATGCATCTTCCCAGACATTTCTGGTAATGTGCTCATCGCTTCTTCACAGGACAATGATTCTGCAACATAATTTTCCATATCAAGAACAGAAAGATGACTTCTTTCCTTTGCCACGACTCATTGATTTTTATTACCAACTGTTTATGGAAGTTTCTTTTAGCCTCAAAAATCATAACTGAAGATGTACATTTTTAGAATTGTCAAATTTGGGAAAATATTGACAAAGTTTTTTCTTCTGAATGTTCATTTCTGAAACATTTCAGGGGCAGTTCAGGTTTTTCTCCTCATCACATATACCAATTTGATGACACACATTAACCAGTTAGTGGTAATGCAATCTTTTATTTTTATTTTTTGGTAATGCTATCTTTGTCAGTGTTACTATATTATGACAAATCAGCAAGAAATATATAGCTTTTACCACTGTTTGATTCACTCCTTTTCACCAATTGAATTATCAAGCCATCTAAAAACCTGTTCATTTTTAGTTGAAATTTTTTCTTCCTTTTAATGAAGTGCTGCTTTTTTCATGATCTGAAAATATTTTGTTGCCATTTTTCCTGTTGATGTCAGAACAATTTTTATTGATATTATTCAACTTTAACACTTTTGTTTCACAGTCCATTAATATATTTTGAGATAGAGTGTTGCTCTGTTGCTGAAGGTGGAGTGCAATGGTGCCATCTCACCTCACTGCAACCTCGACTTCCCGGCTTAAAGTGATTCTTGTGTCTCAGCCTCCTGAGTAGCTAGGATTACAGGATCATGTCACCGTGCCCAGCTAATTTTTGTATTTTTAGTAGAGATGAGGTTTTCCCATGTTGGCCAAGCTGGATATTCAGATTCTTTATTGAAAAATCTAGGTTGGTATTTGTTTGTTTGTTTTGAGATGGAGATTGTTTCCAGGCTGGAGTGCAGTGGCGTGATCTTGGCTCACTGCAACTTCCACCTCCTGAGTTCAAGCGATTCTCCTGCCTCAGTCTCCTGAGTAGCTGGGATTATGGACATGTGTCACCACAACCAGCTAATTTTCATATTTTTTCAGTAGAGTCAGGGTTTCACCATGTTGGGCCAGGCTGGTCTTGAACTCCTGACCTCACGTGATCCACCTGCCTCGGCCTCCCAAAGTGCTGGGATTACAGGCGTGAGCCACCACTCCCGGCTGGTTGGCATGTTTTTAATAGATGGCTCGAATAAAACCACATCACTGTTTACTCCTCTTCAGGGAGGACAGTACTCAGGAGGCCACAATGCCCATGATGGCACAAGGAAGGCCCTGTCAGAGGCCACAGCAAAACACACCAAATCTAGCAGTGGGGAGGGGGTTCAAAGAATGTTTCCCTGGGGGTGCCCTGGGAGCTCGATCCTGGGGGACACGGAGAGTGAGGCAGAAAGGAGGAGAGCCTGCAGGAAGGAGGTGTACAGAGGCCGGGCTGCACCTGCACCTGCCATCCAATGAGATGAACCACATAAGCCTGCTGAGTGAGGCACACTAGCAAACCTGACACACTGGCACTCTGGTGGGAGAAAAGGGCCGGTTGCTCGCTTTTGTCAATGGGCTTGCAGTAGCTTCGAGGTTGGCCACGGGGGCTGCTGTCTAACTCCCCACTGAACAGCTGGGTCCAGGAGGCAGGTCCAGCACAGGAGCCCCGAGATCCTTGAGGCCCACTGGGAGGGAGCCCGAAGCTGAAGGGAACACAGTGTTCCTGGGAACAGAACGGTCTCTTCCACATGAAGAAGTGTGGCCCAGGAGAAGCCTCTGTCTGCATCTGGCAGGACTGTGTTAGCCACTAACACTGAAAATCAGGACGATTCACGGAAAATGTTCTGGATAAAATGGAAGACCTGGCAACATTGGGACCTCATTCCTGTAGGACAACAATCGGTGTCCCGAAGAGCACAGGTACTGAGCCTGAGCCAGCCGGGCTCCTGCAGTCCTGGGCGCAGGCCCTGGAGCATGAGGCGCCCGGGAAGACACCTGCGGAGGGAGTGGCTGGTCAGCCTCCCCTGGATCCCACAGGCCGCATGATTCCAAAGGTGCCTCTCCAGCCTCATTCTGCGTGGTGGTGGCGCCCAGGCCCACAAAGGGGCACCTTGGCAAGCTCGCAGGAACACCATGTGCTGCTGCCCAAAGCACCCAGGAGCAGGAAAGGTCGGGGAGGAGAAGATGGAGGAATGGGGGTGCATCCAGCTCCAGGGGCCTCTGATCTTGCTAAAGGGCGACACTTACGTGCTGTGGGAATGAAGAAGGAGCAAAAAACGTGTGTTGGTGTCACTTGGCCCCTTAGATGCACCTGGGGAAACTGAGGTGGAGGATTAGGACTGGGCGGTCTCCGTAACTTTCGGAGGTGAAATCCCGGGAAGCTGCAAGGCCCCTGGAGCTCGCGGGCGCCAGTCTCCACTCCGCCGCCCCGTGCCGACCTGAGGAGGGCCCGCCGAGAGCGCATTCACTTCCCGCAAGCTCCTGCCTCCCCGCCCCGGCCCCTCCGAGCCTGGCTCCCAGGTCCTTGCCGCACGCGTGTCCGCGGCGACACGCAGAGGCCAGGCCTCAACCGGCCCCGCCCCGCCCCACCGCGGCTCCCACAGGCCCCGCCACCCGCGCGCCTCTCACCTGTGAGGCCGCCGCCCTTGCCGTGGCCCCGGAGCCGCTGCAGCACGAAGAAGGGGCTGGTCCACTCCGTCACTCACAGCGCGTTGGCCCCCAGCACCTCCTCCAGGCTCAGCCACATCGCTCAGCGGCCCGCACGGGGCCGAGGCCCGCGAGGCAGAAGCGCCCGCCGCCGTCGCTGTCAAGAGCAGAGTGTGCGGAGCGTCCGCCGACGTCGCTGTCCAGAGCGTGCGGGGCGTGCGGAGCCCAGAGGGCGGCGCCCCCTGGCGGGCGTGTGGCGGTGATGCAGATGGCTGCCTGGCCCTGTGCACAGACCTGGCCCCAGGGCCTGCGTCTCCTGGAGCCCTGCCCTGGCAGGAAGTCTCAGAGGAGGTATAAAGGCAAGGTCTTTTCCCAACTCCCTTTAGAAGAGGCCCTTAAGCAGGAAGTAGAATAAGTGAGAGGGGGACCATCCAAAGTAGGCCAGGGAACAGCACCTGCACTGCACACGGGTAGGAAGCTTCTCCCACAGGGCAGTGTGCATCCTAAGCGGGGGACCACAAAAGGATGTTAAAAACCCCAACTTCCCTGGCACAGAACAGCGTGGGATTGATTGTTCAGAGATGCGTCTGCAATGCAACATTAACCCCAGGCCCGGCCTCCTCTCTGGAAACAGCCAGGCTTGCTGGGCGCCCACCTTCAATGATCAGCTTGGACACATTTTCAATACCACAAGGCTCACCTGGGCAATACTGCTGTCCTCAAAGCCTCACCTTGGGGTACTGTTCAAATTAACCCTGAACCCCAACCTGTGCTTGGAAAGTGCTGCCTTTCTTCCAAAAGGGATGCTGACAGGAGAATACAAAATAAGGAAGGTGATTGAAAATCAAATCACAAAAGCAGTGACCCCTACAACCCATGTTTAAAAATCAGGTTGTGTTCTCATCATACATGTCCAAAGAAGGTTTGATTGTAGAGAATTTTCTTGCATGTACCAGACTCTGTGGGGACAAAGAGTTTTGATAAAAGAAGCAACCACCTGAAAAAGGAAGAAGAGAAAGACTTAATAGGTTATCATGCCTGTTTCTTACAGAGCTTGGAGGAAACAATGCGGATTCTCTTTGAAGCATGGCATTTTCTTAAATATCCTTCATTTGGGGCTCTTATTAGAGAAATGGAAAGAGTGCGGGCATCCTTCAATTCAAGCATGCTTTAAGCATCTAAGTCCCAATCTTCGGATCCCCAAGAGACTAACCAGTGGAGCTCCTCAAAGCAAAAACTTCCTGGTGGTCTTAAAAGGATTCCACTCAGAAATGTGAAGACTTAGCCTAGTGCAGCCACTCATGCCTATCATCTCAGCACTTTAGGAGGCCGAGGTGGGCAGATCACCAGGTCAAGAGATCAAGATCAGCCTTCATGTGAAACCCTGTCTCTACCAAAAATACAAAAATTAGCTGAGTGTGGTGGCGCACACCTGTAGTCCCAGCTATTTGGGAGGCTGAGGCAGGAGAATCACTTGAACCTGGGAAGTGGAGGTTGCAGTGAGCCGAGATCGCACCACTGCACTTCAGCCTGGCTATATAGCGAGACTCTGTCTCAAAGAAAAAAAAGAAAGAAAGAAATGTGAAGACTTTTTCCTGGGCACATGATCTTATGGAGGACTGCCCCCAACCCTCTCATCTGAGCACCTGTTCTGGTTTGGTCCTGGGGATGGGCGTGAAGTCCCCCTCATCAGCTGGGCAGACTTGGGGCATGACTTGGAGGCTCTGAAGATATATATATATATATATATATATATATATATATAATTATTTTTGAGGCAGAGTCTCACACTGTTGCACAGGCTGTAGCGCAGTGGTGCAATCTCAGCTCACTGCAATCTCTGCCCCCTGGGTTCAGGCAATTCTCCTGCCTCAGCATCCTGAGTAGCTGGGACTACAGGCATGCACCACCACACCCAGCTAATTTTTTTGCATTTTTAGTAGAGACAGGGTCTCACCATGTTAGCCCAGATGGTCTTGATCTCCTGACCTCATGATCCGCCCACCTCAACCTCCCAAAGTGCTGGAATTACAGGCGTGAGCCACCACGCCTGGCCTATTATTATTACTTTTTATCTTTTAGATGGAGTTTTGCTCTTGCCACCCTGGCTGGAGTGCAGTAGCTCGATCTCGGCTCACTGCAACTTCTGCCTCCCCAGGCTCAAGTGATTCTCCTGCCCAGCCTTCCTACTAGCTGGGACTACAAGCACCTGCCACCACACCCAGATAATTGTTGTATTTTTTAGTAGTGATAGGGTTTCACCATATTGGCCAGGCTGGTCTCGAACTCCTGACCTCAGGTGATCTGCCTGCCTCAGCCTCCCAAAGTGCTGGGATTACAGGCATGAGCCACCATGCCTAGCCTCGGATAACATATTTTAAAGTTTTAATTATATGAAAGTTATACCTTCACGTGGTTTAGTTCATTCCACATGTGTTCTTAAGACCAGTAGTCTCCATTTCTCAGAGATAGACACTTTTAGCTGATTCTTAGCATTTACTTTACCTCCATGTCTCTAGTAATATGCTTATATTGGTCATTCCGAATTTTTTCACTCTCAGACTTTACTGAATTCCCACTGTGGAAGATGAGAATTTTCTCCTAACCCCCGCCCCCACATTGCACATACTTTCCATTGCCTCAACATAATTATATCTTAATTTTAAAATTCCATTATTTGACTATTTGTGCTACTCAAAGCTAAGCCATACTTACATTTCCCTTTCTAAAAACTGTAAGTTTTCCTGGGATATAACTGACATACAGTGAAATGCACATGTTTAAAGTACCTAATTTGGTGAGTGCTGACATATGTACATACCAGTGACACCATCACCAGAACGAAGATAAGGAACATATCTATCACCCCAAAGTTTCCTGGTGTCTCTCAATAATCCCTTTCTCTTCTTTGTACCCTACTCCTATTGCCAGGGAAACACAGGTTAGTTTCCATCTTTCTAGAACTTTATATAGATGGAATCACATATTATATTTTGGTTCTTACAAATAAAATTGCTATGAACATCTGTGCACATACGTTGTGTGAACATATGCTTTCATATCTCCTATATCTGTAAATACTCAGGAGTCAATTGACTGCGGAAAATGAGCTTTTACAGAAACTGCCAAGCTGTTCTAGGATGCTTCTACCACCAGCGTATGGAAGTCCTAGCTCCTTTCATACTCACCAACACTTGATATGGTCGGTCTTGGAAAAGTTCAGGCATTCTAGCAGAGTGTAGTAGTTACTCATTGTGGTTTTAATTTGCATTTCCCTGATGACTAATGATGCTGAGCATCTTTCTGTGGGCTTATTAGCCAACTGTATATCTTCTTTTGTGAAGTGTTTCCTTCAAATCTTTAGCCCATTAAAAAAAGTGGACTTTTAAAAATAATTCTGTTTTTTAATTTTTTTGAGACAGAGTCTTTCTCTGTTGCTCAGATTGGAGAGCAATGGTGTGATCTCAGCTCAAGGCAACCTCCACCTCCTGGGTTCAAGAGATTTTTGTGCCTCAGCCTCCTGAGTAGCTGAGATTACAGGCATGGGCCACAAGGCCTGGCTAATTTTTGTGTTTTTAATAGAAACAGAGTTTCACCATGTTGGTCAGTCTGGTCTTGTAATCTGCCTCAGCCTCTCAAAGTGCTGAGATTATAGGCACAAACCACCATGCCTGGCTTGGGCTGTCTTCATATTATCAAGTATGAGAGTTTTTTAATAATTCTAGGCTGGGCACAGTGGCTCATGCTTGTAATCCCAGCACATTGGGAGGCTGAGGCAGATCACTTGAGCTCAGGAGTTCAAGACCAGCCTAGGTAACATGGAGAAACCCTGTCTCTAATAAAAATACCAAAAAGAGCCAGGTGTGGTGGTGAGAACCTGTAGTCCCAGGTACTTGGGAGGCAGAGGTAGGAGGATTGCTTGAGTCTGAGAAGCAGAGGCCGCAGTGAGCTGAGATTGCACCACTGCCCCCCCAGCTTGGGCTACAGAGCAAGATCCTGTCTTAAAAAAAATTAGATTAAAAAAAATTCTAGATACAAGTCTTGTCAGATATACATTTTGCAAATATTTCCTCCCAGTCTATGGCTTGCTTTTCCATTTTTATAACAATATCTTTTGAACATTAAATGTTTCAAATTTTGGTAAGATCAAATGTATTGTTTTTTCTTATTATGCTTTGTGCTTTTTGTGTCAGATTTAAGATTCCTAAGGTTACTAAGATTTTCCCCTATGTGTTCATCTAGAAGCTTTGTAGTTTTAGTTCTTAATGCTTAGATGGTCCACTTCAAGTAAATCTTTGAAAATAGTAGAAAATGAGGGTTGGAGTTCAGTTTTTTTGTTTTTTTGTTTTTTTTTTTTTTTGCATATGGATATCCAATTGTTCCATCATTGATTGTTTAAAAGATTATCCTTTCCCCCCACTGAATTATCTTGGCACCTTTACGGAAAATCTATTGATTGTAAATGTGTGGGTCTATTTCTGGGCACTATTCTGTTCTAGCAATCCATTTGTCTGTCTTTATGCTGTTCAATTAAATTTAAACTAAACTGCTTCCTTACATATTTTAAGTTCAGCCTAAAGGTTTCTCCATGCACAGTGAACTGTCACCTAACTGGATGTGTGACAGAGTGTAACCTACTCTTGTACCAAGGAGCTGACTTTCAGCCAATCACAAATGGCCAACAGTGCAAACAGTGTTCAGTGAGGCAAAGGCCGAGATTCAACCATTCAGCTGTTTCGTACCTCACTTCCCTTTCCTGTACCTCACTTCCTTTTTTCTGTCCATAAGTCCAGCCACTGTGCAGTCCTGGAGTTGTTCTGAACCTATTTTGCTCCTGGGGGTTGCCTGATTCTTCAGTCATTCTTGCTCAATTAAATTCTTTTAAATGTAATTTCTTTAAGTATTGTTTTTTGTTTTTGTTTTTTTTTTTTTTTGAGACAGAGTCTTGCCCTGTTGCCCAGACTGGAGTTCAGTGGCATGATCTTGGCTCACTGAAACCTCCACCTCCCGAGTTCAAGTTATTCTCTTTCCTCAGCCTCCAGAGTAGCTGGGACTACAGGCACCTGCCACCATGTCTGGCTAATTTTTGTATTTTTAGTAGAGACAGGTTTCATCATGTTGGCCAGGCTTGTCTCGAACACCTGATCTTGTAATTTCCCTGCCTTGGCCTCCCAAAGTGCTAGGATTACAGGTGTGCACCATCACACCCAGCTAAGTTTTTCTTTTAAGAACACTAACACCATATTGTCTTGATTACTGTAGCTTTACAACTCTTTAAATTTGGATTAGAAATTCTGCAACATGATGGGTATGGAAGTTTGCCTCTAAAATCTCAACAGATTACTCAACAGACGAGTATTAAATGAAAGCATTTCACGTGCTAGCATACGAGCACCAGAACAACTTCTGTTTTCTTAACTTTTCTATATTGAAAGTCTTCTGCATTTAAAAATTGACATAAAGTCAGGATTAATGGTCAGTACCTGTAATCCCTACTACTAGGGAGGCTGAGGTGGGAGGATTGCTTGAGCCCAGGAGATCAAGTCCAGCCTAGGCAACACAGTGAGACCCTGTCCCTAAACCTGAACAATGTTTTTAAATAAAAATGAAATATAGGCCGGGTGCAGTGGCTCATGCCTGTAATCCCAGCATTTTGGGAGGCCGAGGTGGGAGGGTCACCTGAGGTCAGGAGTTCGAGACCAGCCTGGCCAACATGGTGAAACACCATCTCTACTAAAAATACAAAAATTAGTATGTATAACCTAGATACAGATATGTACACAAAACATAAGTATCCCATTCAATGAATTTCCACAAAGAGAATACACCCACAAAATAATCACCACACCAAGGATGTGATGGCACGTACCTGACATCATAGCTACTTGGGAGGCTAAGGCAGGAGAATTGCTTGAACCCAGGAGGTGGAGGTTGCAGTGAGCCGAGACTGTGCCACTGCACTCCAGCCTGAGTGACAAGCGAGACTCCATCTCAAAAAAAAATCAATATAAATAAATAGAAATGTTAAAATGGATGAATTAAAAGATGCTTGCTATCTATACACAGTAGCAAGGTCCCACATAAAATCTGAGTTGTTTCATTTCTGACAAAGGATCCTCAGCCCCCAGAAGTATAGGCACAATCCAACAGTGCTAAGGAAGGTAGATGAAAAGCAAAGAGGTGATGCCAGGGGTTTCCTGCTCTTCAGGATGAACTAAAGCCATTTGCAATATTGTGAAATGCATATTTGTTTTTTATCCAGGATTCCTGGCCTGCAACTCCTAAAATCCTTAGAATCTCTACCGTGGTGTCTTTCATATGCTAAAGAGGTGGGTGAAGGGAGACAGCCCCCAGGTAACACCAGGATGGGGCTGGTCACCAGAAAGACCAAGGCAAGACTAGAGGGCTGTGACTTTAAGCCTCACCCCCAAATCCTCCAGGGAGGGGGAGAGGAGCTGAAGGTTAAGTTGATCACCCATGGCCAGAAGTTTAATCAGTCATGTCCACTTAATGAAGCCTCCATAAAAACCCAAAAGACTGGGTTTGGGGTACTTTGGGGATAGCTAAACACGTGGAGGTGCCAGTAGGGGAGGATGGTGAACTCCAAGCTGCTTCTCACATGCCTTGCCCTATGCATCTGTCAACCAAAAAGTGAAATAACAGACATAGGAACTAGAAAGCCATGATTGGAGTTCTTTTTGTTTGTTTGTTTTGTGTTTTGTTTTGTTTTGTTTTGCTTTGCTTTGTTTCGTTTTTTGAGATGTTCTCATTCTGTTTCCCAAGCTGGAGTGGAGTGCAGTGGTGCAATCCTAGCTCACTGCAGCTTCAACCTCCTGGGCTCAAGCAACTCTCCTGCCTCAGCCTTACATGACACCAAGCCTGGCTGATTTTTAGATTTTTCTTTTAAAGAGCCAGGGTCTTGTTATGTTGACCAGGCTGGTGTCAAATTCCTGGCCTTACATGATCCTCTCACTTTGGTCTCCTAAAGTGCTGGGATTACAGATGTGAGTCACCCCACCTGGCTGGATTTATTCTGAGGCAAGTTTGAAGATGTAGGCCCAGGAAGACACACTCCATATAGATGGAGAATGTGCCTCAAAGGAGGCTACATAAAGCACAGTAGACATACATTTTCCAACAGGGGGATGTGCATGGCATGGAAAGGGGGAGTAGCGGAGGCAAGGCAGGGAAGCAGCTTTCCATTCTTGTGATTTTGATTAGTGCTCAGTGATGCCAGCCATACAATAAGGTAAACGTGCACTTGCCTGGGGTGGGAGAAAGGTAAGGCAACTTAGGGTCTGGTGGGGGTTGACCAATCCCATCCTGTCTTTGTTCTACCTCTGATAAATGGGTTATGACTAGTGCCTGTCAGTGAACTACTTAAACTCTGGTCACACAGGCAAGAGGTCAGCTTTATTTTATAGGCCTAGGATTTATTATTCAAGTGCCCAACTACAGCCATCATGGGCCACTTTTGTACACATGTACATTCAGTTCCCTCAGATGATGCCTAGGAGTGGGATTGCTGGGTCTTAAGGTGTGCATATGTTCAGCTTCAGCAGACACTGGCCATGTTCCAAAGTGGCTGTGCCAACTTTGAACTCCCACCAGTAAATGAGAACTCCAGTTGCTCTCTTTCTAGGCCAATAAATGATTTCTGTTTTTTTCATTTTAGCATTCTGGCAGGTGTATAATGGCATTTCACTATGTTTTAATTTATATTACCCCAATGGCCAAAAAGAATGAATACTTTTCAGACATTTGCAGACTATTTGTATATCTGGTTTATTTTGAAATGTCTCTCTTCATTTTCTCATCAGGTTGTCAGTCTTTTTCTTCTTTATTGTAAGAGTCCTTTGTGAGTTAAAAGTATTACAGGTACCTTCATCCAAAACTGTATTTTGATGAGCAAAAATTCTTAAATTTAGTGTGGAACAAATTATCTAACTTTTATTTTATGGTTAGGACTTTCTCAGTCCAGTTTAAGAAGTCTTTGCCTATCTAAAGGTTTTGATGACATTTTATTTTATTTTTTAGAAGCTTCATGGTTTTACCTTTTGCATTGAGGTTGATCATCCATTTCAGGTCAATTTTTCAGTATAGTGTGAAGTAGTAATTAAGATTCATTTCTTTCTTTATAAATATTCAGTGGAGCCAGCACTATCTTGAAAAGACCATCCTTACTGAATGGAGTTCTGTAATGGCGGTGCTGTGAAATGGCCATTTCAGAAATGGAGTTCTGCTGTGCAGTGCCACCCCTGTCATGAGTCAAATGTATGTACATGCGCGGCCATTTCAGAACTCTATTCTGTTCTGCTAAATTCTCTGTCCATTCCTACATCAATACTTTACTGTCTTAACTACTGGGGCATTATCAAAAGTCTTGATTTCCAGTTTCTAAGTCCTCATGCTTTGTTATTACTCAAAATGTTCTTGTTATTCTTGGCTCTTTACATTTCCACATAAATTCCAGGATCAGGCTAGGTGTGGTGGCTCACACCTATAATCTCAGTACTTTGGGAAGCCAAGGTGGGAAGAGAGCTTGAGCCCAGGAGTTTGAGATCAACCTGGACAACATGGTAAAATCCCATCTCTACAAAAAACACAGAAAGTAGCCGAGCATGGTGGTGCATATCTATAGTCCCAGCTATTCAGGAGGCTCAGGTGGGAGGATCACCTGAGCCCAGGAGTCACTGCTACAGTGAGTTATAATTGTACCACTGCACTCCAGTCCGGTTGACAGAGTGAAACCCTGTCTCAAAAAAAGAATTCTAGCATCAATTGGTCAATTGGTAAATACATACAAACCCATACCCACCAACTGGGATCTAACTGAAATTATAGTAAGTCTATAAATCACTTTGGGGGAGAGTTAAAACCTTCCTAGTATCATGTCACTTATTCCATCTACCTGTTATATTTATTTATTTAGGCCATCTTTAATTTCTCTCAATAATGCATAATAGTTCTCTGTATAAAAGCCTTGCATATCTTCTCTTAGATAGATTGCTTAGTATGATGTTTCTTTGATGCTTTTTTAAATGTATCTTTTTGAAAATTTCATTTTACTTGTTATTTATTTATTTTGAGATGAAGTTTCACTCTTGTCACTCAGGCTGGAGTGCAATGGTGTTATCTCAGCTCAATGCAATCTCCACCTCCCAGGTTCAAGCAATTCTCCTGCCTCAGCCTCCTGAGTAGCTGGGATTACAGGCACCTGCCACCATGCCAGGCTAATTTTTGACCTCAGGTGATTCACCTGCTTTGGCCTCCCAAAGTGCTGGAATTACAGGCATGAGGCACCTCGCCTGGCCGAAAATTTCATTTTAAATTGCTTATTGTTAGTCTATAGAACTATAATTGAGCCCATTAAATTTACTTATTAAGAGCTGATTTGTAGAATAAATTGAATTTTCTACATCTAATCATTTTCTCTGTGAAGAGAGACAGTTTCATTCTTCCTTTCTAATCCTTACACCTTTTATTTCATTTCCTTGCCATAGTGTAATGGCTAACACTGTCAATATAATGTTGAAAGAGATAGTGACAGCACATAACCTTGTTTACAATCTTAGGGGAAAAGGTTTTAATATTTCACTGATAAGTATAATGTTTGCTGTAGTTTTTAAAAATCCATTATTAGATTGAGGAAGTACCATTATTAAATTAAGTGTTTCCTAGTTTGCTAAAAGTTGTTTTCTTTTAAAATCAAGAATGGAGGCTGAGCATGGTGGCTCACACCTGTAAACCCAGCACTTTGGGAGGCTGAGGTGGATGGATCACTTGAGTCCAGGATTTCAGACCAGCCTGAACAACATTAAAAAACCCTGTCTCTACTAAAATTACAAAGAAGTTAGCTGAGTGTGGTGGTGCATGACTGTAGTTCTAGCTACTGGGGAGGCCGAGGCATGAGAATCACTTGAACCGGCGAGGCAGAGGTTGCAGTGAGCCAAGATTGCCCCCACTGCACTCTAGCCTGGGCAAAAGAACAAACCACTGTCACAAAAAAAAAAAAATCAAGAATAGCTGTTGAAGTTTAGCAAATGCTTTTTTTTTTTTTGCATTTATTAAGATAAAAACATGGCAACCCCATAACTGATTGCCATTTTGATGATGTCCATGCAAAGCTGGATTCCTGTGACAATGTTTCCGATCTGAAGTACTGCACATCTGAACTGGGACTATAACACTGAGGCCAATACAGTGTGGGGTGCCAGAAAGTGTCAAAATCAATCACACAAAATCAATTTTGTTTACCTACTGTATCAAAGGGGGAGTCTAGGGAGAATGGCAGTATTTGTTTTTAATCAGCTGTGAAAAGAAACAAGTTCTGAACATTTTGTGTGTTCTATTGTGTGTGTAGCTTTTTTTTTCTTTTTGGTTGGCAGTAATAGATTTTAATGAATCACTTTTTAAACTACAGTACAGGCCAGGTGCAGTGGCTCATTCCTGTAATCCCAGGACTTTTGGAGGCTGAGGTGGGTGGATTACTTGAGGTCAGGAATTCAAGACCAGCCTGGCCAAAATGGTGAAACTCTGTCTCTACTAAAATACAAAAAAATCAGCCTGGTGTGGTGGTGTGTGCCTGTAATCCTAATTCCAGCTACTTGGGAGGCTGAAGCAGGAGAATCGCTTGAACCTGGGAGGTGGAGGTTGCAGTAAGCTGAGATTCTGTCATGGCACTCCAGCCTGAGGACAGAGCCATACTCCATCTTAAAACAAACAAATAAAATGAAGGAGCCAAGACAATAGGGCCTGTTGTGTAGTGAATTTCTTTATTATTTTTACCCTTTGAAGTGTAATTTCTACCTCTTGCAATGAATTTGTTTTCTTTTTTTGCTTCATTTTATTTAAATTTTCAAGTATTTAGCTCCTCATTACATTATTTAAAAATTTAGTTACTTGTTATACGATGTTCCTTCAGAGGCAAAGAGCAAAATTTTCCTGTTGTATATTCTAATTGTAATTTTAAGTTCCATGTGTTTAATCATTGTCTCTTCATTTTAAGACTTTTAATCCAGATGTCTTTTTTTTTTTGAGATAGAGTCTCACTCTGTTGCCCAGGGTGGAGTGTAGTGGCATGATCTTGGTTCATAGCAACCTCCACCTGCTGGGTTCAAGCAATACTCCTGCCTCAGCCTCCCGAGTACCTGGAACTACAGACATGAACCACCACGCCCGGCTAATTTTTCATACTTTTAGTATAGATGAGGTTTTAGCATGTTGGTCAGGCTGGTCTCAAACTCCTGGCCTCAAATGATCTGCATGTCTCAGCCTCCCAGTGCTGGGATGACAAGCGTGAGCCACTGCTTTGGTTGGGAGGCCAAAACCGATGGATCACCTGAGGTCAGCAGTTCGAAACCAGCCTGGTCAACATGGTGTAACCCTGTTTGTACTAAAAATACAAAAATTAGCCTGGTGTGGTTGTGTGCCTGTAATCCCAGCTACTTAGGAGGCTGAGGAAGAAGAATCACCTGAACCTTGGAGGCAGAGGTTGAGTAAGCTGAGATTATGCCACTGCACTCCAGCCTGGGAGACAGAGCAAGACTTGGTCTCAAAAAAACAAAAAACATTTACATCTATATTCATAAAAGAAATTAACCTGCAGACTTCCTTTCTTGTAATGCCCTCGTAATGATTTCGCATCAATGATATGCTGGTCTCACAGAAGTTGGGGATTTTTCCTCTTTTTCTGTCTCAGGACAAATCTGTGGAAGATTGGTGTTACCTTTCCCCTGAAATGTTGTAAAGAATTCAACAATGAAATCATCTAGGCCTAGAGTTTTTCTTTGAGGAAATATTTTAAACTATGGATTCAATGTATTACCCAGATGTAGGAGAATTTAGGTTTCCTATTTCTTCCTGTATCAATTTTGGTACTTCGTAATTTTCAAAATTGTCAATTTATTTTTAGAATTTACTAACAAGGTTCTCATAAACCCCTTTTATTTATGTGTGTGTATGTGTGTGTGTGTGTGTGTGTGTGTGTATGTTAAAAAGCACATAAAGTTTGCCATCTCAACCATTTTCATTTATTTATTTTGGTCTTTGTCCATTGAGGCATTTTATTTTACTTTTAAGTTTAATTTAAAAAATGGTTTTGAGACATGATCTCCTCTGTTACCAAGGCTGGAGTGCAGTGACACAATCACGGTTCATTGCAGTCTCCACTTCCTGGGCTCAGGTGAGTCTCTTGCCTCAGCCTCCTGAGTAGCTGAGACCACAGGCATGCTCCACCATGCTGGGCTATTTTTTTCTATTTTTTGTAGACATGGGGTTTCTCCATGTTGCCCAGGCTGATCTTGAACTCTTAGCCTCGAGAGATTCACCTATGAGGCATTTTAATTTTAAGTATCTATTACATCACTAGATAAGGAATCCCAGGATTTTGTCTCCTTGTGTTTTTGTCTTGCTTCTTCATGGTCCACGTTGCCAGCTGAGGTTGTTAGTAAGATGAATCCAAACTGTCAGAATGGGAGCAGATTATTCTGCCATGTTTCTAGATCTTTGGGCTGCACATCAAATTTGGGGCTGATTACTGCACACTTGTTTAACCTGCCTGTGAAGTTCACAACAATGTTCCCAGCTCTATGATCATCAGATTTCAAATTTGCCAATGGAATCATGCTTCATCATCAATAGTTAGAAACCAAATGATGACGTTGAAGCATGGCCTAATAAGAACCTGGTGTTTGCCTCTCCTTTTGGCATTGAGAGCATCAGCCTGGACATTCACACACAGCAGTATGGTGGCACGGAAAGATGGTGGAAAGAGCTCCATCATTTTAACGTATACAGTTCAGTGGTGGTAAATATTTTCACATTGTGAAACAGATCTTCAGAACTTTTTCATCTTGCAAATCTGAAACTCTGTACCCATTAAATAACCCCCTAGTGATCCCTGGCCTATGCTCTATTTCTATGTACCTTATTATTATTTTTAATGTCTGTAGGATTTGCAGTGTGTCTCTTTTTCATTTCTGGTAATGGTCATTTGGGTTTTCTTTGTTGATCAACAGAAACCTGTAAATTTTATTAGTCATTTTAAAGAAACAAGTTTGTGCTTGGTTGATTTTTTTTCCCTTCCTTCCTTCCTTCCTTCCTTCCTTCTTTCTTTCTTTCTCTCTCTCTTCTTTCTTTCTTCTTTCTTTCTTTCCTTCTTTCTTTCTTTCGAGACAAGGTCTGACTCTGTTTCCCAGGCTGGAGTGCAGTGGTAAGATCATCATAGCTCACTGCAAATGTATGGGTTCATGTAATTCCATGATCACAGGCCTGAGCTACCACGTTCGGCTTGGTGGATTTTTTTCTATTGCATATTTGTTTTCCATTGAATTTATATAGGGTCTTTATTTTCTTCCTTTGATTTAGTTTGTTCTTCTTATTCTTTAAGAGAAATGTCTTTTTTGTTTTTTTGAGATGGAGTTTCCCTCATTTTTGCCCAGGCTGGAGTGCAGTAGTGCAATCTCAGCTCCCTGCAACCTCTGCCTCCCAGGTTCAAGAATTCTCCTGTCTCAGCCTCCCAAGTAGCTGGGATTACAGGTGCCTGCCATCATGCTGGGATAATTTTTGTATTTTTAATAGAGATGGGGTTTCACCATGTTGGTCATCCTGGTCTCAAACTCCTGACCTGAGTTGATCTGCCCACCTCAGCTTCCCAAAGTGCTGGGACTACAGGTGTGAGCCACCGTACCCAGCCTAGACTTTTTATGTTCAAGGTCGCAGATTTTCCTCTAACATGGCTTTATCTGCATTTAGTAAGTTTTGATAGGTCATATTTCTGTGGGCATTCAATGAAACTTTTAAAATAATTTCCATTGCAATTTCTTCTTTGATCATGAGTTTTTCTTTTGGAAGTATATTGTTTAATTCCAAACATTTGGGGGATCATTCTAATTATCTTTTTGTTATTGATTTATAACTCAATTCCACTGGTCAGAAAACATACTCTGTACAGATTTCAATCCTTAAATATTTGTTGAAATGTATCATCCACTATATAGTCTATCTTAGTAAATAATCTATGTGCACTTGAAAACAATATATACCCTGTAGTTGATGAGGGCTATATAAATATATATGTTAATTACACTTTGTCTTTTAATTGCGATGTTCAAATCTAGATCTCTGGGGGAGCATCTGTCTCTTTTTTTTCTTGAAGTTGTTACCATTTATTCAGATGGGGGAGGAGTATGCAGGCCCGGCCAGGTGCCTCAGGGCTGACTGAGGGTGGCAGGGCCTTGGCCAAGGGAGCAGCTTGTCCACTCACGTGAGGTCAGCCTCATTCACACCTGAAACCCTGCCCCCACAGACCTGTCTCCACCCAGTGTCAGGGTCCAGGCACCGCCCCTGCTACCAGTCTGTGTCCTAGGCTTGGAGGCAAAGTCCAAACCTCCCAGGGTCTCCAATCTGCTCAGGAGGAAAAAGTGATGCATTCTGGAGTCAGAAAGCTGCTCTTTCCTCCCAGAGAACTGAATGCTGTGAGGAAGGAGGTCACTGGAAGAGGCCAGTAAGCACCAGTGTGGACATGGCCGGAGCCCACACCTACTCACTCATGCAGATGGTGCTTGAGGGTCTACAGAGAGGCCGGGCCTAGAGTCTGTAAGGATGGACCCCGATGAGGAGGATGGACCCCGGTGAGGAGGACGGACACACAGAGGGCTTGTGGCAGCCCAGCGAGCTTGGAGCAGCAGGCATGCAGCTGGGGCAGCTGGGCGGGGGGGTGGAGGCTCAGTGAGAATCAGCACCATGTTAGGGTGGGCCAGGCCAGTGCAGGCCTCAGTCCTGGGAGCTGGCGTTTGTCTGTCTCTAGTGGGCGCCAGGCAGCTTCAGCATCTCAGCATGGCGGGCACAGCTGCGAGCATCTCACTCCTCCCCCTAGGCCGAGGTGCTGGGCTGGGCCACAGGGCGTGGCTGGGCCTGGTCCTGGCCCTCGAGTTCGGCCAGGCTCCTGGGTTCTCATATGGGGGCTCCTGGGTTCCAGGGTGGGGGCTCCAGACCCCATCTCCTCTGGTGTGCATGGTTCTGGGGACAGCTCAGCAGGCCACCGGGGGCATGTAGCTGGTTCTTTACTGGGCAGCTGTGGGGGAGAGCGTCTGGCAGGGTCTTTGGGCTGCTGAGGGCAGTAGCGGGCACTGGTGCCCACAGAGATGGAAGTAGGGCTTCTACAAAGCCACTGCCCATCCAGAACATGCCCAGCTCCTGGCGCCAGAGTGCCACTGCACAGCTTATCACCAGTGTGCAGGGCACCAGGTAGAGGAGGGCAGGCTGGCCATGCTGCATCAGGGCCAGCGCCATGAACATCACGAGGAGGCCGATGCCATAGGCGATGGTGCAGGCCATGAAGTAGACCCTGGAGGACTGCACCTGGATGTTGAACCTGTGGCAGTAGGCCACCAGCAGCCCTGGCACCAAAATGTCTCCAAAGTCCAGGCGGGAGAAGGGCTGATCCCACAGAGCCAGAGGTGAGGAGTTGAGCCTGGGCACCTTCAGGACCATGGGCAGCTTCTCATGGGTGGCCCAGTGGCCACCTCCACCATGATGCTGCTCCCACTCTTGGTCAGAAAGGGTGCGATGAACATGAAGAAGATGTCATAGAGGAAGAGCACCAGCAGCGGTGTGCAGGCCTTGAAGGTGTGCAGGCAGATGGTCGTCAGCATGTAGAGGCAGAAGGCGATGCCAGGGCATCCTGGGTGACCCAGGACCACTGGTCCTCGTTGCAGAAGTTGCCCCACACCACACTGTTGGCCAGGTAGAAGAGCTCCAGGAGCAGCATCGTGCCTGTGGGTGCTTATGGAAGTAGGGCAGGCTGTTGTTGGGGACCCTGCACTCGCAGAAGGGCAGCCACAGCATGCAGGGCACCAGGCAGCTGTAGAGGCTGGTGGTAGAAGCCAGGCAGAAGATCCCAATGACCAGGTACACAAGGAGGTCATAGAAGTAGTAGAGCAGCACCAGCGTGAAGCACCACATCACCATGAACGTGCAGGTCATCACCGGCGTCACATCCACCGCCTCATCGTCCTGCTTCTCCAGCCCATCATCATGCTTGCGCTTCATGTACTTCTTCACGTTGCAGCTCCTGGCCCAGAAGCCGCTGATGGCGATGGTGCACACGGCCATGATGAAGATGATGACAATGTTGTAGTCCAGCACCGGCTCATTAGGCACATACAGTGACACCTGCACCATGAAGATGTCCGGCTTGTATTTGTAGCTGAGCAGGGCCACAGGAATGGCAATCTCATCATACTGCTACTTATGGCCCCTGGGGGGGACTAGCTTCTCCCTGCTGATGATAAGCAGCCTGTGTGCCCCACTGCCCTGGGCCAGCCTTACTTTCTCATAGAAAGTGCAGTTCCCCCAGGCCACTAGTGGGATCTGGTCGCAGAAGCCGTGGGCTGGGAGGTGGGCTACAGAGTAAAGGAGAGAGGCCGTCTAGTTGTGCAGTTGCACGGCAGGTGCCTTGCTGAGGTCGTGTGGCAGATGGGCCCACTGCGGGTTGTGGAGGATGCAGTAGTCTTTGCCTTTGGGGCCCCCATCCTTGGAGGCCATGTGCACCATGCCATACTCATAGGCCACCTGGGCCGTGAGGAGCAGAAAGGGGGCCACAAGCCATGCCAGCACAGCCTCTGCTGCTGTCGCCATGTCAGCCAGTGCCCGCCCCAAGCATGGCTTCTGCCAACACCTATTTATTTCTTTGTTTGGGCTATGCTGGGCAGGCCCTCTCCTGTCCCTTGTAGGTAACCTGGAGGGGCAAGGGACTGAGGAGGGCTGGACCCAGGTTCCAGGGGTACAGGCAGTGTGGCTTTTGGCTGTGCACATAGGGTGCTTTATTCTCCACAGAGTGATACATGTGAAGGTGAGTTGGGCTTGGGCTGATGTCCCTGTAATGTACAGCACTGAATAAAGTGGGTCTCTGAGAAAATAAAAAGGAGAGATTGCAGCCCCTCAGGGAGCAGCCCCCTGCCCATGCATCCATTCACTAGTGGCAGCTGCTGGGTTAGTACTCCAGGGCTCAGCGCCTGCCTAGGACCCAGATTCAGGCTGTTTCCTTCTTGACCTCCTGTGGGGGGATTCAAGCCACATCTGGGTCAAAGAACAGGGCAAAGTCCTCATTCCATGGGGGAAATCATCCACAAGCAAAGCCCTGTATTGAGCTGCGATGGCACAAACCTAACATTCCATGATCCAGGATTGTGACAGATGTGCACAGGTTGCTGTTCTTGCTGCTGTGGGTGATTTGGAACCACGAGGCAAGCCAAGGCCAGAAGACAAGGCATTCCCCTCTGCCTGGATGTGTGAGAACTCCCTGACAACTTGATTGGTGGATCTAGGGGGGATCCATCCCCACCCCATGAACAAAGCATAGTTTATTTTGTGGGTGGAGCTTCAGGTGCCAGCCGCCTGAAGGATGGCCACCCCCGTGGTCACCAAGATAGCCTGGAAGTTGCAAGAGATCATCACCCATGCCAGCAATGTGTCCTCACTGGTGCTTGGCAAAGCCTCTGGGTGGCTGCTAGCTATGGGTGGGGGATGACTGCCACCTCAACCTGTGGTACATCAACAAGCCCAACTGCATCATGGGTTCAAATGTGTTCCCCCCACCCCAGTCCCTGGAAATGGCAAAGTAGTAGCATACACAGGCTGAAAAATCTTCACCAATGACTGACCAAAATAGGACATGCAAAAAAAAAAAAAGGCAGTTCGGTGGTCCCACAGATCTCTCTTGCTTCAACAGGCTTTGGACAGAACAGATCCCAGGGACTCTTTCTTCCAGCCTGCAACCACCCTCTGATTTCTTCTTCACTTTCAACCTCTGAGACCATCTTCTCAGCCATCTCCCACTTCTGGGGACCTGCTAACACCATTTTTGTGGTTAGCTCCTTTTTGCCAACAAACCATGAGCTCCCAGATTCGTCAGAATTATTCCACTGACATGGAGGCAGCCATCAACCGCCTGGTCAATGTGTACCTGCAGGCCTCCTACACCTACCTCTCTCTGGGCTACTATATGGAGCCCGATGATGGGGCTCTGGAAGGCGTGAGCCACTTGTTACATGAATTGGCTGAGGAGAAGCACGAAGGCTACAAGGGTGTCCTGAAGATGCAAAATCAGTGTGGTGGCCGCACTCTCTTCCAGGACATTAAGAAGCTGGCTCAAGATGAGTGGGGTAAAACCCTGGATGCCATGGAAGCCACCATGGCCCTGGAGAAAAATCTGAACCAGGCCCTTTTGGATCTTCATGCCCTGGTTTCTACCCTCATGGACCCCCATCTCTGTGACTTCCTGGATAGTCACTTCCTGGATGAGGAAGTGAAAATCATCAAGAAGATGGGTGACCACCTGACCAACCTCCACAGGCTGGCCAGTCCTCAGGCTGGGCTGGGCAAGTAACTCTTCAAAAGACTCACTCTCAAGCACGACTAAGAGCCTACCGAGCCCAGTAACTACTGAAGGGGTCCTTGCAAAGTAACAGCGCTTCTACCTGAGCCTCTCCCCTCCAGCCACTAGGCAGCTTTCTAACTACACTAACAAGCCTTGGACCAAATGGAAATAAAGCTATCTGAAGCAAAAAAAGTGCTCTGTCATTGTACTTTCATTTTATTTTCTATCATCTTACTTTCAACATTTCTGCCTCTTTTCATTAAATATATGTCAACATACATATGTGTGTATAAATTTTAAATTTATCTTTGAGAATTTAATCATCCACTTCTATTGATTACAATATGTTGGGACTTAAATCTATAATTGCATTACTTATTTTCTATTTGTCCCACTGGTCCTCTAAGTTTTTTCTTCTTCTTTTGGATGACTTTTTGTTATTATAGTTTTCTATTAGTGTATTATATGTTACTTTACAATGTTTTTAGTGGCTATGCTAACCTAGATATGATTTTACTGTTTTTTTTTTTTTTAGTTGTTACCCTGGAATAATGACATGTATCCTTCATTTATTAAAATCTAATATAAATGAGTACTTTTACTCATTCCCAGCCAATGCAAGTATGTTAGAGCAGTTGTACTTCATTTATCCCCTCCCATCTTTTGTGCAATTGATGTCAAGTGACCCCCACAAAAGATGAGTATTAGTGTCTCACACATCGAGTATCACTTACGTTACCCACATATGTCTCCTCTCTGCTCTTTAGTCTTCTTGCATCTCTGTGTTTCCATCTGGAATCCTCTTCCTTCTGCCTGAAAAACTAGCTCTTAGTATTTCTATTTGCTGGAAAATGTCTTATTTCATCTTTCTTTTCTCTTATTTTATTTTGAGACACGGTCTCACTCTGTCACCCAGGCTAGAGTGCAGAGGCACGATCATGGCTCACTTCAGCCTTTTTACCTCCTGGGCTCAAGCAATCTGAGGCCTCAGCCTACAAGTAGCTGGGACTACAGGTGTGTGCAGCCACACCTGGATAATTTAAAAAAAATTTTTTTTTTAGATATGGGGTCTTGCTGTGTTGCCCAGGCTGGTCTTGAACTCGTGAGATCAAGTGATCCTCCTGCCTCAGACTCTCAAAGTGCTGGGACCCATGCTGGGATAATATTTTATATTTTTACTTATTTATTTTTAAAATTTATTTATTTTACTTTAGGTGCATACTATATCTGGCATTTCTCCCCATGTTATCCCCTCCCCACCCTCCCCTCCCTCCCCCACCCCCCCATTTTCTCTCCCCTATGCCCCCCCAACTGTCCCCTGTGTGTGATGTTCCTCTCCCCTGAGTCCACATGTTCTCATTGTTCAACACCCACCTACGAGTGAGAACATACGGTGCTTGGCTTTCTGTTCTTGGGTCAGTTTGCTGAGAATGATGGTTTCCAGATTCATCCAAGTCCCTACAAAGGACAAGAACTCATCGTTTTTTATGGCTGCGTAGTATTCCATGGTGTATATGTACCACATTTTCTTTGTCCAGTCTATCATTGACGGGCATTTGGGTTGGTTCCAGGTCTTTGCTATTGTACACAGGGCTGCAGTGAACATACGTGTGCATGTGTCTTTATAGTAATGTTTTTATTTTTATTTTTTGTAGAGATAGGGTCTCGCCATGTTGCCCAGGCTTGTCTTGAACTCCTGAGCTTAAGCAATCCTCCTGTCTTAGCCTCCCAAAGTGCTGGGATTACAGGTGTGAGCCACCACACCCAGTCAACTTTATTTTCAATGGCTTTCCCTACTAGATGTTTAGGTTGAAGATATTATTTTCTCCCAATACTTTACTATTTTCTAGTTTCCATTGTTTCTGTCAAGATACAACTGTCAGTCTTTCATTGCTACTTAGAGTAAAGTATCTCTTTAACAAAAAAGGAAAAACAAAGCTGGTAGACTCAAACTTCCCGATCCTAAGACTACTATAAAATTGTAGTAAACAAGACAGTGTGGTACTGCCATAAAGATAGACATATAGATTAATGGAATAAAAATGAGGGTCCAGAAATAAACTTACACATCTATGGCCAATTCATTTTTAGAAAGGCTTCCAAGATCACTCAGTGGGGGAAAGAACAGTCTCTTCAAGAAATTGTATTGAGAAAGCTGTATATCCATGTGCAAAATATGGAGTTGAATCCCTACTTTACACCATACAAAAACATTAACTCAAAATGGATCAAATACCTAAATGTGAGCTCTAAAATTATAAAACTGTTGGAAGTTTTTGCGACCTCCAATTAGTTAATGGTTTCTTAGCTTTGACACCTAAAGCACAAGCAACCAAGGAAAAAATAGACAAATTGAATACCATCAAAATGAAAGACTTGTGCTTTGAAAGATGCTGTCAAGAAAATGAATAGACAACTTATAGAATGGAGAAAATATTTGTAAATCATGTATCTGATGAGAGTCTAGTATCTGGAGTGCAAAAAGAAATGCTTACAACTCAACAACAACAATAAAAAACCTGATTTTTTAATCAGGTTAATGGGCAAAGGACTTGAACAGACATTTCTCCAAAGAAGATATATGAGTGACTAACTTAATGCATGTAAAAATATGCTCAACGTCACCAGTGATTTGGAAAATGCAAATCAAAACCACGATGAGATGACATTCACACTCATTTGAAATGGCTATAATTCTAAAAAAGGAGGGAGATAACAAGTGTTGGCAAGGAGGTTGAGAAATCGGAACCCTTGTACTTTGTTGGGAGGAAAGTAAAATGGTTCAGCCATTGTGGAAAACTGTTTGGCAGTTCCTCAAAAAGTTAAAATAGAATTATATGACCCAGCAATTCCACTGCTAGGTATATAACCCAAAAAATTGAAAACAAGGATGCAGTCAGATTCTTGCACACCAATGTTCACAGCAGTATTGTTGATAATGGTTAAAAGGTGGAAACAGCCCAAATGTCCATCAGTGGATGAGCAAATTGTGGTGTAGACGTACAATGCACTATTATTCAGCCATAAAAACATGAAGTGTTGATATATGCTTCCAGTAAATCTTTGTGTGTGTGTGAGATAGGGTCTCACTCTGTTACCTATGCTGTAGTGCAGTGGCATGATCATGGCTCACCCCAACCCCCAACTCCCAGGCTCAAGTGATCCTTCCACCTCAGCCTCCCAAGTAGCTGGGACTACAGGTATGCAGCACCACGCCTGGCTAATTTTTGTATTTTTTATAGAGACTGGGTTTCACCACATTGCCCAGGCTGGTCTTGAACTCTTGAGCTCTAGCAATCTACCCTCTTGGCCTCTCAAAGTACTGTGATTACAAGCACGAGCCACCGTGCCTGGCACTCTCAATGAATCTTGAAAACATGCTAAATCAAAGAAGCCAAAAACACAAAAGATCACATATTTTGCATGATTCAATTTATATAAAGTACATATATACATATATATGTATGTATATATATGTATGTATGTATATCATGGGTACAAAACACAGATTGATAGTTGCCAGGGACTGGGGGGGGGGGAATGCAGAATGGGGGAGCAAGTGCTTAATGAGTAGTGCTTAATGAGTTTCCTTTTGGGGTGATAAAAATGTTTTGAAGCTAGACAGAGTAGTGGTTACACACCATTGTGAATATGCTTAATGTCAATGAATTGTTCACATATTCATTTATTTTCACCAAACATATTCTCATTTCCTTTCTTTTTTATCCTTTATCTTTTTTTTTGAGTAGAGTTAGTTTCACTCTTGTTGCTTAGGCTGGAGTGCAGTGGTGCAATCTCAGCTCACTGCAATCTTCCATCTCCCAGGTTCAAGTGATTCTCCTGTCTCAGCCTACCGAGAATCTGGGATTACAGGTGCACACCACCACACCTGACTAATTTTGTATTTTTAGTAGAGATGGGTTTCACCATGTTGGACATGCTGGTCTCAAACTCCTGATCTCAGGTTATCTGCCTGCTTGAAAGAAATGGCTGGGTGCAGTGGCTCATGCCTGTAATCCCAGCCTCCCAAAGTGCTGAGATTGCAGGCATGAGCCACCACACCCAGCCATTTCTTTTCTTTTTTTTTTAGGCAACTGACAAAGACCTAGTTTACCAGCTTTACTTTTTAAAACTTAAGTTTAACATTATATATTTAAATAATTGTCAAAACTAAGTTGCCAGCATTCATGCACAATTATAAAACGTCCTTAATTTATATTAAATCAGGAATGTATTTTCATTATTGCATTAATACTACTAAAAACTGAAAAAATTGAAATTGTTTCTATAGAGGACTCATCCTGGCAATGTTAACTTCACAGCAGACTGACACTATGTGATTCACATTTCAGACAAAATAGGAAAGCAGATCCATGCTGGTATTAGGGTACAATCTTGTCCTGTCTCTAAAGAGTCAAGGATCAAAAGTGCATACACAGGCTGGGTGTGACAGTTCATGCCTATAATTCCAACACTTTGGGAGGTAGAGGTGGGCAGATCACTGAGGTCAGACGTTCAAGATCAGCCTGGCTAACATGGCGAGATCCTGTCTCTACTAAAAATACAAAAATTAGCCAGGCATGGTGGCACACACCTACAGTCCCAGCTGCTTGAGAGGTTGAGGCAGTAGAATCGCTTGAACTCAGGAGGCAAAGGTTGTAGTGACCTGAGATTGCTGAGATTATGTACTCCAGCCTGCGACAGAGCAAGATTTTGTTAAAAAAAAAAAGTACATACAGATATTTATAACAACTTTAAAGACAGAAAAAAAAATCATTGTATTTTGTGGTCCTAACAATAAACTAAAAAGTTTATGACAAATAGGGGCTCCGTGAGTTGTTTATGAATAGTTTAGGTACAATTATACCAATAGTTGAGTTCATTTAAAATCTTCAAAAATTGTTCCCATTAACCCTCAGATGGTGCTTGCTGTAGATGAACATTTTTCTTCAATGCATCCATTGAATGACTTTGTATCCAAGCGAAGCAGCTGCTCCTTACTGCTGGTCATCTTTTCTCATTTCTACCCTTTCTCTACCATTTTCAGTAACTCTCCTTTTAGTAATTGTTCCGCTGTTAATCATTTCTAGTAGAAGTTGATATAGATTTGAAGTTGCCATTCCACTACCACAGATGATGTGAAAGAGAATGAAGTGAGGCCCTGTGACCGAGTGACCCAAATGAAGTAAATCCTTCATCAAAAGAAGAAAATCCACTTCCAAAAGATGGAAATCCATTGAAAGTGGAGAAAAACGACCCCCTCCCTTGGCAACTCACCCCTTCGATTCCCAAAAAAGTCCTCAAATGAGTCTTCAAAGAAGTTGAATGAAAATGAGTATCTCCTACCAAAAGTTTCCCTGAAGATATTATCTGAGTTATGGAATGTGAATCAAACTCAAACGGATGTCAAAATGCCTTCCACCTCCTCCTCCTCTGTCTAATTCTTCTTTGTCATAGACATCCTTTTCTTTGTTGTAGACGTCCTTTATTTTTTTTAGCATGAGACAGCAGCAGCACCTCATATGCCTCTGCTACTCATCTGAATTTTTCTCTCTGTTTCTTCTTTATTCTCAGGACTTTTATCTGGGTGCCACGTGAGTGCCATTCTCCAATGTGCCTTTTTAATATCCTCAGGTCAGGCATATCTGCACACCTGAACCTTCACAGTGACCACTGTGCTTAACAGACGGTTAGAACGGGCAAAGGTGCAGGTGGTGGCATTGGCAGTGGCTCCTCACTTTTCTTTTCTTTTTTTTTTTTTTTTTTTTGAGTCAAAGACTCATTCTGTTGCCCAGGCTGGAGTGCAATGGCACAGTCTCCACTCACTGCAACCTCTGCCTCCCATGTTCAAGCAATTCTCCTGCCTCAGCCTCCTGAGTAGGTAGAATTACAGGCACCTGCCACCACACCTGCTAATTTTTGTACTTTTAGTAGAGACAGAGCTTCACCATGTTGGCCAGGCTGCTCTTGAACTCCTGACACTTGTGATCCACCCGCCTTGGCCTCCCAAAGTGCTGGGATTACAGATGTGAGCCACAATGCCCAGCCCAAATTATTCACTTTCAAATGGTTAATTTTATGTTATGTGAATTTCATCTCAATTTTTAAAAATTGAGATAAAGTATCTTTTTCTCTGCCTTTATGTTTTTCTGTGCTGCTTAAAAAAATTTACTGTGATGTGTCTTGGTGTGGTTTTCTTTTTCTTTACTCTGCTTGGTGTTCCAAGTATTTCTTTAATCTGTAGTTTAATGTCTTTTGTCAGGTTTGAAAAATTCTGTCATTATCTCTTCAAATAATGCTGCTGCCTCATTCCCTGTCTTCTCTCCTTCTATGACTTGAATTACATGTGTATCAACTTTTTTCATCATCTAAAGACTCATGCCTTTTTTCGGTATTTTTCTTCTCACATCATTTTTTGCTTCAGGTTAGATATTCTCTCCTGACCTGGATTCCAGTTCATGAATCTCCTCTTAGCTGTGTTTAAGTTGATATTAAAACCTCTATCGAGTTCTTCCTTTCAATTATATTTTTCAGTCCTCGAATTTCCTTTTGGTTCCTTGTTATTTCCGGTTATTTGTCATTGATTGGTTTCTTGAACATACTTATTTAAAAAGTCTATGTTCTTGTATTTCTAATAGTTTTCTTGTGGATCTATTTCTATTCTTTGTTTTTTTTCTCCTTTTTGGTCATTTGGCCTTATCTCCTAGTATGCCTTTTTTGTTTGGTTGGTTTTAATGGATTGCTGGACAGTGTATAGGAAAAACAGAGATAATCTGACATTGCTGTTGGTGATCTTTCTCCAGAGGACTTCCCACTACCTCTGGAAGTGATGTATCACTTTTAGAATATAAGCATATCACTTTAACCTAATTAGAGATTTAGCAGATTCAAAGCTGGGCTTCTGTCTTTGAGATGAGTCAAACTCTGGTTCAACCTCCAGTTCCAAGCTGTAGACCTCTGGGGTGTTGGCCTGGGATGCTTATCATAGTTCTTTCTACTTGGTGAGCCCTGAATTCCTAGTTTCATCTCACAAGCCCAATAAGACTGCTTATCTCTTAGTTTTTTGCCACAAGAAAAAAAGTAGTGTTGAATATTGGATTCATATCTCTGTACCTCCCTTTTCTCTAGGATCTTTGCTCTTCAAGTCATCACTGCATTGATAGCTCTTTAATGTCTTAAAATAAAATGTTTTAAAAATAATTTTTCCATATTTCTAGTTCTTCTTGATATGATGGTTGAACCACAAGAAAATAGTCTGACATTACCAGAAAGAGAAATCTCATAAATTTATTATCAATAGTCTACAGTTTCTTTAAGGTGGCTTAAAGTCCCATCTAGACTTTAGAATACTAAAACTCATAAATGGAATTTAAAAATGAAATAGAGCAGTACATTCTGCAAGTCTCTGTAAAACATAAGAACCTGATTGTGTGTTACCCTATTTGCTGTTTTATGTCTTTCTTTCTCAATAAGACCATAAACTCTCCATGGGCACAACTCTGATACATTTTATTTCAGTTTCTTCACATCATGCCAATAAATATTCCATTAAATTGAGTTGAGTAGGATGTATGCTATTCTAATTAGAGTCAGTAATTTGTGTCCAAATAGGTTTAACTTAGAACCATCTCAGTATGAAATAAAGAGGACAATGACACCAAGAAACAATGAAGAAGCTGGAAATTAACCACCAGTTGTTATTTCTGTACCATTGGTTTTGGTAGTTATATGGCTTCAATGAATATTATGAAGATTTTAAATAACTGAAATACTCATCGATTGAGGACTGATTCAATATACAATGCTTTTGTCAATATTAAAGAGACTGAGGGAACCCGGGACTATCCCACCTCCCCTCCTCCAGACAGCACCTCTACAGCCCCGTGCTGCCCCTCTCCCCACACTGGAGTCACTGAATACCAGCCGCCACCCTACTTTCCCCCTCCCTACCAGCAGCTGGCCTACTCGCAGTCGGCCCACCCCTACTCGCACCTGGGGGAAGCATACGCCGCCGCCATCAACCCCCTGCACCAGCCGGCGCCCACCGGCAGCCTGCAGCAGGCCTGGCCCAGCCGCCAGAGCCAGGAGGGAGCGGGGCTGCCCTCACACCACGGGCGCCCGGCCGGCCTACTGCCCCACCTCTCCGGGCTGGAGGCGGGTGCGGTGAGCGCCCACAGGGATGCCTACCGCCGCTCCTACCTGCTGCTGCTCCATGCGCATGTCCTGGATGCCGCGGGCCTGGCCGAAAACCTGGGGCTCCAGGACATGGCCCACCAGATGGACGAGGTGCAGAATGTTGACGACCAGCACCTGCCGTTGCACGATCAGTCATTCGCAAAGGTCCCATTTCCATGACCAAGAACCCTCTGAACCTCCCCTGTCAGAAGGAGCTGGTGGGGGCTGTAATGAACCCCACTGAGGTCTTCTGCTCAGTCCCTGGAAGATTGTCTCTCCTCAGCTCTACTTCTAAATACAAAGTGACAGTGGCTGAAGTGCAGAGGCAATTGTCCCCGCCTAAATGCTTAAATGCCTCATTACTGGGAGGTGTTCTCAGAAGAGCCAAATCGAAAAATGGGGGCCGGTCCTTGCGGGAGAAGTTGGACAAGATTGGGGTGAATCTCCGGCCGGGAGATGGAAAGCCGCTCACGTGACTCTCCTGACATCCTTAGTAGAAGGGGAAGCCGTTCATTTGGCTAGGGACTTTGCCTAAGTCTGTGAAGCCGAATTTCCTAGTAAACCAGTGGCAGAATATTTAACCAGGCCTCATCTGGGAGGACGAAATGAGACGGCAACCACGAAGAACATGCTACTGGCGGCCCAGCAAGTGTGTAAAGAATTCACAGAACTTCTCAACCGAGACCAGACACCCAATGGGACCAGCAGGTCCTCCACTCAAGTCTTGGAGACGAACATACAGAACTGCTTGTCTCATTTCAGCCTGATTACACACGGGTTTGGCAGCCAGGCCATCTGTGCCACAGCGTCTGCCCTGCAGAACTACGTCAAAGAAGCCCTGGTTGTCATAGACAAATCCTACATGAACTCTGGAGACCAGAGTCCAGCTGATTCTTAAAAACCCTGGAGAAAATGGAGAAGCACAGGAAATAAAATTGGGACGAACAAAGCTTCGGAGAGTCGGGAAGGAACAGGACTGCAAGAATCCTTCTCCACCGCACAGACTGAGAACCCCTCTTGGCCTAGGGGGAAGAGTTTGTTACCTACCTTACTATTTAAAGGGCCTCCACGGGTTCCGGGTCGGCAGCGATCACCCCCCCTCCTCGATTCCTTAGTTGTTTCTCTAGCGCTGAGCTATCTCCTAACTTTGGACCTATTATCAGAAGGTGACAAGTACTGGCTCTTTATTCATTAAGCTTTTATTTTTTTTGAACCTCATTCTTTCCTTCTCTGAAAGTGGTGCTACAAGTCTTAGAATCTTTTAAATACATTGCCTGGGCTAACAGACCCACACACTTAGCCACTGAAATGTCAAATTGATGTGCTCTAGATCAACAGATCAACAATACCTTTTTTTTTTTTCAGTGTTAAGGTAATGGCTGGTTTTTGTGTCTGCTAAATATTTACCTTGAAAAAAAGAAAAGTGTGTATCTAGCTTCTTTGGAAATCAAGTCCTCTGGTAGGAGGCAAAGGGTCTATCTGCTTAGCAACTAATTAATAGGTGGTATTTGACACACTCTAAACCCCATGTTCAAAGGAGGCCTTCTGGTTTTAGGAAACTTGTAGAAACCAAGCCTGCTGATGATTTTTTCCCTGTCCTTTTTTTTTTTTTTTTTTTTAACAAAATCTTTGAAAGTTAACTCTTCAAATGGGAGGCTCTTTGAAACGACATGTTCCTTTAAGGTACTGAAGCTTTATTTGCATATTTATTTCAGATGTTTTGAGTAAACTTGAAAAGGGTAGGCACGAAGCAATTTGTTGCTGCCTGTCCCCTCAACCCCAAGTCCCCGTGGAGGTTCTGTATTTTAAGAAACAGTGCGTTGAGTGTACAGATTTTATTTATGCATAATTTAATGGGGTCTGTAAATACTGGTGCACTTCTTACAACTTTTTTGAGACATGGGATACAATTTTAATATTAACTTTGAATGGTGATGGGGTAATCTATAATGCATCATAAGGTTTTATTCATATATATACAGGGTATTGAGAATTAAGAGGATGCTGGACTCTGTTCTTGGCTTGGAAGAGTCTATTTAATTGAAGCTCTCTGTTCTGAAAGCAATAACTTTATGTCTCATTCCTGTTGGACTTCTTCTAAGGTGAGTGTGCAGGATGGTGTGTGTGGGTGAAATGGAGATTCAGAATTGAACTCTCTGCCTATAAATGTTCCCCAAATTATTGTTGTGTGTATGCTATGTGTACAATAAAAGTATTCTCATTAAAAAAAAATGGTTTTCAACATCACTAGTTATCTCAAAGATGTAAATGAAACCACAAACAAATCCTATCTCATTCTAATTGAAATATTATTGAAAAGAAACACTTTTTTTTATTGTACTTTAGGTTCTGGGGTACATGTGCAGATCATGCAGGATTGTTACATAGGTATGTACATGGCAAGGTGGTTTGCTGCCTCCATCCCCCCGTCACCTAGATCTGGCATTTCTCCCCCATGTTATCCCCTCCCCCAACCTCCCTACCCACGGCTGTCCCTCCCCTATTCCCCTCCCAACAGATCCCTGTGTGTGATGCTCCCCTCCCTGTGTCCATGTGTTCTCATTGTTCAACACCCACCTATGAATGAGAACATGTGGTGTTTGATTTTCTGTTCTTGTGTCAGTTTGTTTAGAATGATGGTTTCCAGATTCATCCATGTCCCTACAAAGGACACAAATTTGTCATGTTTTATGGCTGCATAGTATTCCATGGTGTATATGTGCCACATTTTCCTTGTCCAGTCTATCACGGATGGGCATTTGGGTTGGTTCCAGGTCTGTGCTATTGTAAACAGGCCTGCAATGAACATGCATATGTCTTTATAACAGAACAATTTATAATCCTTTGGATATATACCCAGTGATAGGATTGCTGGGTCAAATGGAATTTCTATTTCTAGGTCCTTGAGGAATCGCCACACTGTCTTCCACAATGGTTGAACTAATTTACACTCCCACCAACAGTGTAAAAGTGTTCCTATTTCTCCACATCCTCTTCAGCAGCTGTTGTCTCCAGATTTTTTAATGGTTGCCATTCTAACTGGCATGAGATGGTATCTCAATGTGGTTTTGATTTGCATTTCTCTAATGACGAGTGATGATGAGCATTTTCTCATACGTTGGCCTCATGTATGTCTTCTTTTGAAAAGTGTCTGTTCATATCCTTTGCCCACTTATAAATGCATTTGTTTGCTTTTTTCTTGTAAATCTGAAACATTTTTTTTTCTAAAGGCAATAGCTGCTATGGAGTTGTAGAAGGGATATTCTTATACATTGTTAAGTGGAATTTAATTAGTGTATGCAGCATTAGAAAATTTGGTGTTTCCTCCAAATATTAGAAATTCATCTATCATGTATTATAGAAATCTTACCACTCAATATATATTTAAAGCAAGTGAACTTAGTATACTTGTGTGGTATCTGTTTTAACATGTTTGCCAATATACTTCTCACAATAGCAAAGATATAGAGTCAGCTAACCTGTTCATCAATGCATAAAAGGAAGAAACTCCATATGGTAGACTAGTTTTCACCCATAAAAATTCGTGACATCATGTCATTTGCAGCAACGTGGATGAACCTGGAGGACACTGTAGCAAATAAAATAAGCCAGGCAGAGAAAGGCAAACACTGCATGATCTCACTCATGTGCAATCTAAAAAAGTTGATCTTAAAGAAGTAGAAAGCAAAATACTGGTTACCACAGGCTTTGAGAAAGTGTCAGGATGGGAATAATGGTTATAGAAAAGGGTTAAACTTAAATAGGAGAAACAAACTCTAGTGTTGTATTTCACAGCTGGGTGACTCTGGTTAACAATTTTTCCATCCAAAAAAGCTAGAACGGAGGATTTTGAATGTTTGCACCATAGAGAAATAATACCTGTATAATGGAGATGCTAAGTAGCAAAATTTGGTCATTTACACACACATACACACACACACACACACACACACACACAGAGTAATTTTCCTCACAAAGATCTCTCATTTGCACTTTCACAGCAACACCCACTTCCCACACTTCCAAAGCTCTCCATAAACCCTAGTACTAATTTGGTCTCCACTTCCGTAATTCTGTCATGTCAAGAATGTTCTGTGGATGGGATCATATAGTATGTGACCTCAGGAGACTGGCTTTTTTCCACTGAGCATAGTTTTCTAGATGTTCATCCAGGTGGCTGGTTGCACCATAGTTCTTTTATTTTTTTTTATTACTGAGTAGGAGTCCAGGTATGTAAGCTTTTGAGTCTGAGGTCTTTAGTTCAGTATAACCACTCTGCAATTCAGCCAAGTTGTTTTATTTTATATTATTTATTGATTGATTGATACAAAGTCCTGCTCTGTCCCTTAGGCTGGAGTGCAGTGATGTGATCTCAGCTCACTGCAGCCTCCACCTTCTAGGTTCCAACTGTTTTAATGCCTCAGCCTCCCCAGTATCTGAGATTACAGGCATACACCACCATGCCCAGCTAACTTTTTGGTAGTTTTTAGTAGAGAAAGGGATTCACCATGTTGGCCAGAATGGTCGTGAACTCCTAGCCTCAAGTGATCCACCCACCTCAGCCTCCCAAAATGCTGGCATTACAGGCATGAGCCACCACGTCCACCCTAAGTTGCTTTATTGACAGGCATGAGCCACCACGCCTGGCCGAAGTTGCTTTATTTATCAATAGTTTGTTCCCACTTATTGCTGAGTAGAAATCTATTTAAGAATATGGTTTGTTTAGCCATTCACCAGCTGCGTGACCAGTGGGTTGTTTCCACTTCTAGCCAATTGTGAATAAGGCAGGTTTAAACATTTGCATACAAATTTTTGTATGAACATAAGTTTTATTCCACTTGGATAAATATTAATGCCTAGGAGTAGTATTTGCTTGATATGCATAAGTATATGTTTATAAGAAAATGCCAAATGGTTTTCCAAAGTAAACCTTTTTACATTCCCACAGGCAGTATCTAGGATATTTCTATCACCCCAAAAGGAAGCCAAAAACCATCACCTTCCATTTCCTCATCTCCCTGTTCTTGGCAATCCTGGACATCTGTTTTCTGTCTCTACGGATTTGCTTATATCTGAACATTTCAAGTAAGTGAACTTTGGTTTTGGTACCAGGTAATGATGGTATCATTCAAAATAGGAAGTGTTATTTTCTATTTTGGGGGGGAGAGTTCATGAGCTCTAGCAGTTTCAAATAATTTCAAATAATTAGTTCATTTCATCGAAGTGTTGAAAACTTTTAACATAGAGTTTTTTCTAGTATTCCCTATTAACATTTGAATAATTGCAATGATGATCAGAGGTTTACTATTTTTAAAATCTTTTTAAAAAACAGCTTTTAGTTTAATTTGTTTTCTCCATTGTCTTTTCTGTTTTCAATTTAATTAATTTCTGCTCTTTATGGTTTTCTTTCTTTGGTTTTGATTATTTTTCTGATGTCTTAAAGGTAGAAGCTTAGATCATTGACTTGAATGAAAAAGAAAATACAACCTATCAAAATTTGCAGTGCACAGCTAAAGCATGCCTACTGGGACATTTCTAGACTAAATAGAAATCTAGAAATGAATAAGAAAAGAAAAAAAACTTAAATAAATTTTGTTTTAAAATACAAAGATGTATGCCCTTTAGAAGCCTGAAAGAAAATATACCCAAATGCCCATCAATGATAGAATGGACAAAGAAAATGTGGTACATATACACCATGGAATACTACGCAGCCATAAAAAACGATGAGTTTGTGTCCTTTGTAGGGACTTGGATGAATCTGGAAACCATCATTCTCAGCAAACTGACCCAAGAACAGAAAGCCAGGCACCGTATGTTCTCACTCATAGGTGGCTGTTGAACAATGAGAACACATGGACTCAGGGAGAGGAGCATCACACACAGGGGACAGTTGGGGGGGGGTAGGGGAGAGACAACGGGGGGGTGGGGGAGGGAGGGAAGGGTGGGGAGGGATAACATGGGGAGAAATGCCAGATATAGTATGCACCAAAAGTACAATAAATTAAAATATATATATATACCAAAGCATTATTACTGTTTATCCCTCCATAATAGACTTAAAAACAATTTTTTTCTTTTTCTTTTCTTTATTTTTTTATTATATATATATGTATATATATATGTATATATGTGTGTGTATATATATATGTATATATATATGTGTATATATATATATGTGTATATATATATGTATTGCATTTTAGGTTCTGGAGTACATGTAAAGAACATGCAGGATTGTTGCATAGGTACATACATGGCAATGTGGTTTGCTGCCTCCATCCCCATCACCTATATCTGACATTTTTCCCCATGTTATTCCTCCCCCCACTGTCCCTCCCCTAGTCCCCCCATCAACAGACCTCAGTGTGTGATGCTCCCCCTCCCCGTGTCCATGTGTTCTCATTGTTCAACATCCGCCTATGAGTCAGAACATGCAGTGTTTGATTTTCTGTTCTTGTGTCAGTTTGCTGAGAATGATGGTTTCCAGATTCATCCATGTCCCTACAAAGCACACGAACTCATTGTTTTTTTTATGGCTGCATAGTATTCCATGGTATATATGTGCCACATTTTCTTTTTTGTATGATTTTTAAATTTCCCGTTATTTCCTTAAGATAATGTATTTCTTTTTTGTCTTTAAATATGATTTATAATTACAAAACAAATATACTCAATGAAAAATTAAAACATAAAAGTTTATAGACTTTTAATAATAAAGACTTCTTTCCACTGTCCCATATCAGATGTAACTACTGTTGACAGATGAATGTTTCCTACTAGAGTATTCCTAATATGTATACTCCATTTCTTTTCCTAAAAGATATATATATATTTTAATTTTTCTAAACTATTTAAATTTTTCCATATTACATATTGATATGTAGTTTCTCTTTTAAATTTAATATGCCAGTGACATTTTTTATGTCAGTATATGAATGCCAACCTCATGCCTTGTACAGCTGTATAATATAGTATGATATGAATATATCACAAATTTAACTATTGTACTATTTAGAGACACTTAGGGGTTTTTTTTCTAATATTTGAAATTATAATTAACACTGCACTGAATATTCTTCAACTTGACCTTCAGACACTAATGGAAGTATTTCTTCAGGATTATTTCCTAAAATGGAATTGCTGGAACAATGGGCACGGGTTACCATCACACAGATAATCAAAATGGTATTATATAGAAAAAAATCAGAGTTTTTATATTATAGTCTTTATAAATCTTATAGAACTATTACGGGCCAGGTACAGTGGCTCACACTTGTAATCCCAGTACTTTGGGTGGCTAAAGTGAAAGGATCACTTGAGCACAGGAGTTCAAGACCAGCCTGGGCAACAGAGCAAGACCCCAACACTACAAAAAAAATTAAAAAATGTAGCCCAGTATGGTGGCATGTGCCCACAGTCCCAGCTACTTGGGAGACTGAGGTGGGAGGATTGCTCGAACCCAGGCAGTCAAGGCTGCAGTAAGCTGTGATCACACCAGTGCATTCCAGTCTAGGCAACAGAACAAGACCCAGTCTCTTCAAAACATTTAAAACTGAGAAATATTATGGATAAAATGAAGTAATAATGTCTAGGATTTCTTTTGAAATAATCCAAAGGGGATAATGTCATGGTGATGGGTAGATATAAAACAAGATTAGGCACATATTGCAAAAACTGAAGCTGAATTGTGCATGTTGCATGTGTGTTTCTTTATTAGTAAATCTGAGATTTCTTTTTTACATTTATATTGACTGTATTCCTTCTGTGGACTGTCTATTCCTGTATTTGGCCTGAGTTTCTAATGGGTTGCTTGTCTTTTTTTTCTTTTTAAAAAATTATTTTAGATATTACATTTTACTCTGTTGCCCAGACTGTAATCAAACTCCTGGGCTAAAGCAATCCTGTCCTCTTGGCCTCCCAAGCAGCTGAGACTACAGCTACAAGTCCATAACTAGCTAATACTTTTCTTTACTTTTTTAGAGATGGGATCTCACTCTGTTGTCCAAGCTGGTCTTGAACTCCCAGCCTCCAGTGATCCTCCCACCTTGGCCTTCAAATGTTCTGGGATTACATGAGCAAGCCACTACACCTCGTCCCATTCACTTTAATAATAATTTTGATATGTTTACTTTTATTCTTATCTTAATGCATTGCTTAGAACTTGCAGAATAATACTAATTATAAAAATGCAAAGAATGTCCGGCCCTGTTTTCAGACTTTAATGAGAATGCGTGTAATGTTTCACTATAAAGACTGATTATTGCTGTAGAGATCTGGTAAATATCACCTATCATGTAAATAATTCTTCTATTCAGAGCTTATTAAGAGTTCTTTTATTATTTGCTTTTGAGAAATAGATTTGGTATAACTTTTGTTTAGTTTTTATTTATTTATTCTTTGAAAGGCAGGGTCTCACTATGTTGCCCAGGCTGGCCTTGAAATCCTGGGTTCAAGTGATCCTCCCTTCTTATCCTCCCAAGTAACCAAACTATAAGCATATGCCACCATGCCTGGCTTGTATTACTTTTTAATAGGTCTTAATATGTTGCAATTGTTAATCAAAAATTAATTTCAAAAGTCTTCTACAACATAAATTTTCTATGTGAAATAAGCCAGATACAAAAAGAAAAACAAATACAACATGTCCTACGATTCCACTTATATGAAGTACCACAGACAAAAATTACAGAAAAGGTTACCAGGCAAATGGTAGAGGAAAGAATAGGGAGTTTTTCCTTAATGGGTCTAGAGTTTCTGTTTGGAAAGCTGAAAAAGCTCTGGAGATGAATGATGGTGATGGTTGGAAAACAATGTGAATGTACTTAGCACCACTGTATTATACTCAGCACCACTGTATTATACAGTTGAAAATGTTTAAAGTGGAAAGTTTTATGTTAGTTATGTATATTTCACCAAAATAAATATAATGTAATGGGGCTCTACACAGCAGGGGAGGGACAGAGAAATAAATATTACACTTTTAAGCATACTTATATAGTGCTTAATTTTTATACATTATATTCTTGCATATATATATTCTTGTATATATAAAAGAATAAAGGTTTTTTGAACGTAAATAAAAAACCTTATATTTACATCACCAAACCAACCACTGCTTCTTGGACTACTTCTAAGGTAGAAATGCTGTGGCCAACCTCTGGCAGAGACACTCGCACCCAGTAAGCCCCAACTCAATGCCGTATCCTTGTACCAAAGAGAGTTTAAGAATAAAACCAGCAAAGGCAAACTCAGCTTCTTCTGGTTTGAGACTCTTTGAAAGTGGTTTTGTAGTTTCTTAATTATGTTGAGCCTTATTTTAGCTTTTAAAGAAATATTTAGATGCCACATCTAAGGACACAGGAGCCTTTCAGTGTAGGAAGTAAGGTGACTGAGTCTGGAATAACTCCATGTTTCTAGTCAGAGATGCTGAGAGCAACCATGGTCATTGCCATGAGGTGAAGACAGAAAAAGAGCTGGGTGGGAGGAAGGTGGTCAGTCTCCTCTGGATGTGATTAGTTTGAGACTCCTCTTGGGCAGCCCACTGGACATGGTCAGTAGGCAATTGAGGTGGAGCTGAGAGGGCTTGAAGCTGAGATAGACTCCAGCTTAACTATGTGAGCAGTAGTGGGGGTCCACAGAGTGTGAAGATGGCCAAGAAAGATGTCTGGGTGGGGGTCTGGAGGGGCAGCAGATGAGCATGGACTAGGGAGAAAGGGTTGCCAGTGGAAGAGGAGAGGGAATTCTCAGACACGAAAGGGAAAAGAGTCACTGCAAAGAGGGGTCAGCTCCATGACACATCCTGCATAGACACCAGGTATTGCAGGAACCCAAAAGGGAACTCAGATTTGACCATGAGGAGGTCTTGTTGGCCTTGACCTAAGAGGTTTCAGAGAGAGAGAGGTGAGAGCCCAAAGCACTCAGTCATGCCCCCACCATGAGAAACAATGCCTGGCACAGTGGGAGTGGACTTATGGATGGATGGCTGATGGATGGCAGACAGATGAACAGACAGACTGATGGACAAATGGATGCACAGACAGAATGAATTGATGGATGGATGGATGGATGGATGAGTGGATGGATGGATGGATGGATGGATGGATAGATGGATGAACGAACAAATGGATGGATAGCTGGATAGATGGAAAGCGTCATCTGTGAGAAGAGAGAAAGCTTCATGAACAAAGTGAGACTGAGATGCATCTCCATGGTTAGAAATTAAAACAGAGGAGTTTCTACTTGAGTCATGAATGACCCAGTATTTTGGTCCTGAGTTGACTGGGGACACTTGTGTGGAACAAAGACTAAGAAGCCCTTAAAATAAGGCCAGGTGAGGTCAGGCAGGTCCGAGCCTGCTCAGGACTTCTCTGCCACACTGCACAGCTGCTTTAGCTGACATGTCACTCAAGGAGTTGCTGGGAACTACTGTGGCCAGTGTTGCCATCAGCACAGACAGCCTCAGAGAGTGGGTTAACACACTGGGGTGACTCCAAGAATGTGGGTGTCACCTGCCTCAGACAGGGGACAGGCACAGGGACATCCCTGGGGGTCTGTCTCCCTTCCTGCCCTGCACCTATTGCATCCTTATCCTCTGCAGATGTGCCTGTCATGTCCAGCATCTTACTGTTCCAGCCCTGCCCTCATGCTGGCCCTGGGTGCTGACCTCACAGTATTCAATCCAAGCCTCAGTCATTACCACATGTGTCCAGCATCAGGACCCAGTCCACCATCCTTGGTATGTGGCTCTCACAATGTTCCCCAGCCTGCCCCACCCTCTGCTGTTTGCTTTCTCCCCCCTGGGGATTCTTCTCCTCTGCACTCCCAACCTTAAGCACTGACCTCTACTTCTCTCTGTGAGATCTGGCAGAGGCAGGTTGGTCTTGGGGTAACTGGCAGAGAAGGGCCTGATAGCAGGAACAGCCACCTTCAGGTTGCAACAGTCAGACACAGCCAGGTCCTGGAGCCTTGGCTCAGTTTGGCTAGGGATAGGAGCTTCTTCTCCTTTTCCATGGTAGATCCCCTAGGTGGGGGATAGAGGATGGTGTCTGAGGGGATGGGAGGCTCCAGGCTACATCAGGCACTGGGCACAGGCTTTGAGCCTGTCCACATGCTGCCAGGACCATTCTGCAGGGTGGGTGGGCAGTGACTCACAGTTCACACAGGAGGTCCCAGGTACTGGCTACCCTGTGTACACATGGGAAAACTGAGGCTACAGATGGGGGGCCTGGGCCAGGTCGCTTGGGAGAGGTGACTTTGGAAGTGCTCTTGGGAAAGTGAAAGGCTGTCTGCTCTCAAAAGAAGAAGAAAGAGGAGGGAAAGAAAGTCCCCTGGGTGGACCAAAGAACCACATAATCAACCCTCACAGAGATCAGATGGGGGGCTACACACCACTCTGATTCTCCTCTGCCATCTCTCACCCCCTTCTCTGTCCACACTTGTCAGCCCAAGGCTGCCCCTTTGCTCGCTGTCTTCCCACCTTCCTCTGAGAAGCTCAAAACCAACCAGCCCACACTGTGTGTCTGATGAGTGACTGCCAGTGGGCAACATGATGCTGGCCTGTGAAGGTGGGTGACACCCCTGTCACCCAAGGTCTTTAGACCACCAAGCCCTCCACATAGAGCAACAACAAGTATATGGCCAGCAGCTCCCTGAGCCTGATGCCTGAGCAGTGGAGGTCCCACAGCAGCTACAAGTATCAGGTAACACATGAAGGGAGCATCATGGAGAAGGCAATGGCCTCTGAAGTGTGTTCGTAGGTCCCTGGTTCTCCCCCCACCCACATGGGCCTGGAGCTGAGGATCCCAGGGCAATGGTCTCCACTGTCATCCCAGGTCATCCAGCCCTTCTCCCTTCACCCAATAAACCATCAATAAATATCATCTTTGTCAACCAGAAATCCTGCACCGTTTTATTTCTTATCTCTCTTATAAGCTGACACTTCCCCCAGCTTCTCAGTGTGAGGTGGAGGAAATTCTGGCACCCAGTGAGAAAGTCGCCCAGAGAGAGAGGCTCACAGCCTCCCTAGGGCATCTCCCCCAGGAAAACAGGCCAAGACAGGAGGAATCTGGTCACTGAACATCAGTCCTTCCCACTCCCTTCTCCCCTTCCTCTTCCCAGCCCAGCTCCCTATTCTCTGCCTCCTTCTGGAAGAGGATGTTCTTGTCTAAGCCTCCAGATATATGCCTCTTTCTCTGCCCTGGTTGGGACCCTCTACTGATCTGCACTGCCTCCTCTCTTTCCTCAGCCTGGAAACCCTGTTCCAGGTCTGAAGCTCTTCTGCTCCTGGCCTTGCTGCCCTCTTCCTCCTCTTTCCACCTAAGCTCCTGCCCACCCTCACCCCTCCCCCACCTGAGGGCTGTACTGTCCAGGACACTCCAGCACCATTGACTTTTCTTAAAGTCTTGGAGCTCTTAAATTGGAGGCCCACCTTGATTCTTCACCCAACAGCAGAATCAGGTATATAAGAGGAATGGGAGGAAGCCAGGAAGGAAACACACAAAAAGCCTGCAGGAGGCTGAGGACACTTGCAAAAGATAAGCTCTGAGTTTCCTAACCAGTGCAAAGGGAGAAATCATTACTTCATCATTGCTATAAGATTAAACAAACCCTTTGCTGGAGGAAAGCTTGTGTTCTCAATGTTGAGACTATGAGACTTGTCACAGTTAAAAGAGAAGACACGTTTTACCCAAGGTCTCAGCACTGAGGGCAGCTGAGCACTGGCAAGCAGGTGATGCTCAGTAGCCTCAGGGCGTGGCGATGAGCATAAGCCAGCTCAGGGGAAGTGCTAATCAGCATGCCTACAAGAAGCAGCGTGTCAATGCATGTCAGTGACTGTCCCTGTAACCACAGGGATAACATTGGAGAGTCATTGTTACAGCAGACACAGGAGCTGAGGAAGAGACTCACCCAGGATATCCCATGGCCCGTCCCCAGCCCACCCACAGTGACAGAGGCCTGAACTCACCCTTGGAGAAGACATAGCAATAATAACCTGATTTGTCCCAGGGTTGCCCAACCAGGTCAGTTTCTGTCCCCCAGATCCAGGGTAGGACCTTCACATAAAATCACAGCTCCTGCACCCACTACATGCCCAAAACCACTCCCACCCCCACCTGATGCCCCCCTACCTTGGGTGTCCCCAGACCCCTGGGCTGCTTCCCATTCATGCCGGCACTCTGTCACATGGGAGCCAGATGGGGGTATTCTCTCAAGTATGTGGCAGTCACTGGCCATCTTTGGGGATCATTGCTTTTAGGTCAGGTCTCTGTCACTGTGGGTGGGGCTGGGGAGGGGTGGTGGGGTGTCCTAGGTGAGTCTCTCCCTCAGCTCCTGTGGCTGCTGTAAGAAATGACTGCTAGTTTAATGGCTTCAAATAACACACATTGATTCCTTCACAGGTCTGGAGGGCAGATGTGTGCATTGAGGACTGAGGGGCTAAAATCACAGTGCCAGCAGGGCTGGGCTCCTTCTGGAGGCTCTGGGGACAATCTGTTTCCAGGACTTCCCCATCTTCTCAAGAACACTCACCTTTCCTAGCTCATGGCCCCTTCCTCCAACTTCAAAGCCAACTGCATATCAAACCTCTCTTCTGCTCCTCCTCTATTCCCCTCTCTCTCTCCCTCCATCCCCACTTCTCCTTTTTCACTCCAATCCTCCTGCCTCCCTCCTTATCTTATAAAGATCCCACCTTGGACCATCCAGATAACCCAGGATAATCTTCCACCTCAGGCTCCTTAACACCGTCACATCTGCAAAGTCCCTGTGGCCACACAACACAGCACATGGAAAGTTTCCACGACTAGGATATGGTTGTCCCTAGGGGGTCTAATTGAGGGAAACACAGCTCCTTCCCCTCGTCCCTCTCCCTTTCTCTGTGTCCTGGTCAGTCCAGTCTGAACCACTCCTAGGGGCCTTCCCAGCCTAACCCCAGTCCCTCCCTGACCCTGGTCTCCTGTGGCCTCTTCTCAGAACTGTGAGTTTTGCATTTCTCCCCCATAGGCCCCCTGAGGCTAAATGTTCACTAGGCCCAATAGCTATTTAAGGAAGATCCTATTATGATCCTCACTCTACCACGGAGACACCATGGTCCAGAGACTTTGAATGAATGCCCCAGGCCTCAGCAGGGACTCAAACCTAGCCTACCCCACTCTATATCTCAGCTCAGGACCCTAGGTGCCCAACTGCCCTCAGCCCACCTAGCCAGGACCAACCACTTAATCCAGCTACCTCTGTGGAAACCTCAGCCCAACGGACCCAGTCCTGCATTTAGGGACCCATGATCCACGTTATTGGACCGACAAGGGATGGAAGAAAACAATGACCATAAGTCAGAGTGGGTCATCTATGTCAAAAATCAAGGGAAGGCTATATGGAGGAGGAACGGTGAAAGGGCCCCCTCTTTCTGGAAACCCCACCCCAGTTCTGGTTCTGAGAGGTGAGGTTCACCCCAGGGCTTACCGTGCCCCCATCATCAGAAGCCTCAGAACCTGGCAAGAAGCCTGCCCAGAGCAATTCCAGTATCTCCAGGATAAAGTCCAAAGGCCAACCTCAAATACAAGATGATTCCACACCTTCTGCTTCCAAGTCCAGCCACATTTTCCATAGCCTCTCCCCCTATGCACATCTCCTATTCCAACAGAACTGAACCAAAGGACTTTCATTCCCAAAGGGCCACAGAGCCCCCACCTCCACACCTTTGCTCTTGCTATTCCCTCTTTCTGGCATGCCATTCCCTGCACCCATTCACCTGACAGAGCCTGCAGCTCTGCAAGGCCCAAGTCAGCCCCTCCCTGTGACCTTGCCTGACCCTGTCCCAGGCTCCCTTGGTGGCTGATAAAGGCAGCCTCTCATCACCTCCAGGGATTGGCATGCTTCACTCTAACTCACTCAACTGGGCTCACCACTACGAAAAGAAGACCCCTCTACACATCCTTATACCCAGACATAACAGGACAAGCTGGATGCCAAGGAGTCCAGCCAGATCTCCACAGAAAGGCTCTGCTCTTAAGCAGGAGGCAGCCTGAGGGGCAAAATTTCCTAAAACAACTGAGGAAGCCCTCCCATATGAGAGCCCCAAAGAGGCTGCAAAAATGCCAGCTCAGGCAGACAAATGCCCAATTGCCACAGCCTTCTGAGACCCAGATGCTCAGTGAAGATTGCTTGGATTCAGTAGTGACTGGTGGAGGTGGCAGCTGGTAAACCAATACTTTCCAACCCCCTTCCAGCAAGCAGCTGCGCCCCACCCCCTCCTGACATGAGTGACATGCCTGTCTCCCACACCATCAAATAAATTCAAATCTTTGCAAGGTGATGCGGGGTACAGACATTTTTGAAAAGCTCATTTACTGATTCAAATGTATAGTAATGACTGAAAACTACTGTGCTGTGTAAATACATTTCCTATGGCTTGTTTTTAGCCCTTTTGTATCCAGCAGTTTCTACATACCCTCCCCATGGGATATGGGAGCCAGAATAGACAGGAACAGGTGTGGGGTGTCCTGGGACACTGAGGGTAGAACACAGCTCCACTCTCAGGGGGACCCATTTCTATGACTGTTTAGGGCACCCACCTGTGCTCAGCCTAACTGTGGAGGCAAATTACACCTGAGAATCCCAGAGGCTCAAAAGAAAGCATAAGTTCAGCAGATACCTGCCAGGGTGGGCCCTGGAGTTGCAGCCCCAGGGGAAAGCCACCATTGCACTGTCAGCTCCCTTCAGCCCCCTGTCAAGTCCCAGGAGGATGAGGTTTCTGACTAAGCTCAGAGACCTGCACAAATGGTGGATTGGATTTCAGAGAAGTTAATAATAGGCCTACAGTCACCTAGAGAGTTACTGGACCAGGACCACAGAATAATTCCTGGGAGGGCAGCCAGGAGGAAAGCAGGACAGAGAGGAAACACAGGGAGAGAGCCCTGGGACCATGTCAAATATAGAGAGAACCAGGGGGAACAAAAACAGCCCTGATGTTTTGCCCCACAGCCCCTGCATGCCTGTGTCCCTTGAGAATTCAGAATGAGGAGCTCACTCTTGCCCTTTACTTGTTTTGGGGCTCTGGCAGGCTGACCTACTTTCTGCCCCAGCCTCACTCAATCTCCCCCACTCTTCGCAACCTACTTGGGCAAGCTGATCTCTCTCTGGTTTTCTGAGTACTCAGTGGCACTGAGTTAACCCCTCTGCATGCTTTATTTTATGTGATTAAAAAGGGAAGCAATGATCACTAACCCCATTTTTCAAATTAGAAAACAGGCGCAGGGGTGTTCTACAACGTGCTCACATCACCAAGCTGCAAATGGTAGCTGCACTTTAAATGTAGGTCTATCCATTTTTCTAACATTGAGCTCACTACACCATTGTCACTCTGTGCCTGGTCCCTGCTGACCCTGTCTCTGTCTCCTGATTGCAATGCTTCTCCCTAGCAGCCTCTCCAGGAAGCTGCTCAAAGCCTCTAACGATAACCCACCAATTCTCCCACAGACCCTCAGTGGAACCTGGACCCTTCCAGCCTGAACCTCAGTCTCCAAGAGTCAGAGTGAACCTGAACTTAGGATGCCCTGGTGCTGAAACAGCTGCAGTGACCACAGGCTTAGGGAATTCAACCAGTCAGTAACATTAGGGTTTCTGGAAGACTGTCTAAAGAATAACAGGAATAAACAAGACCAGCCTGCAAAGATTGGAACAAATACCCACTTATTCAATTTCCAAGCATGAACACAGGCCCAAAAGCATTAAGAACATTCAGAGAAATATGACCTCACCAAACAATAAATAAGTCACCAATGACTAACCCAGGAGAGAGAAAGATGTAAAACTTGTCACACAGGAAGTAAAAATAACTGTTTTGAGGAAACTCAATTAAACTTAAAAAATATACAGAAGTAATTCAGAAATTTATCAAAGAAACTTAACAAGGAGATTGAAATAATTTTAAAAGACCACAGAAACCTCAAAGCTGAAAAATACAATGAATGAACTGAAAAATTCATAAGAAGACCTCAACAGCAGAACTGATCAAACAGAAGAAACCACCAGTGAGCTGACAGGCCATTTGAAATACACAATAGGAGAAAAAAGAAAAGAATAAAAGAATAAAAAAAGCATAGAGGATCTATGGGACTGCATCAGAAACGCAAATGTAAGAGTTGTTGGTCTTCAAGAGAAAGCAGAGAAATAGTCAAAAGCTTATTCAAATAGATCATAACAGAAAGCTTTCCAATTCAAGAGAAATATATAAATATCCACATACATAAAGACCAAAGATCATCAAGTAGACTCAAGCCAAATAAGAGTAGGCTAAGGCATATAATAATCCAATTCCAAATGTCAAGGACAGAAAGGATACTATAAATAGCAGGATAAGTGAATCAAACAACATACAGAGGACCTTCCACCTATCAGGAAGCAGAGTTCTCAGTAAAAATTTAACACACCGAAGGCCTCCCTCACATGGGGAAAGTGGAATGACATATTCAGAATGCTTAAGAAAAACAGTAACAATGAAAAAAATACACCCAACAGGTAGATCCTTCAAAAATAAAAGAGAGGTAAATACTTTCCTGGAGAAATAAAAGCTGAGGAAATATATCACTACCAAACCTGTTTTACAAGAAATGCTAAAGGGAGTTCATTAGTCTCAAAGAAAATAATGCAAACATATAATAAGAAAACATCTGAATGTATAAATTTTATTAATAAAAGTAGGTATATAAAGAAATTTAGAATAATATTGTAGTTGTGGGGAATAGGCAACCTATATCTCTAATGAGAAGGGTAAAATACAAAATTACTGAAATAATTATCACCCAACAATTTTTAAAGAGATAGACAATATTAAAAGGTAT